>JACXVL010000112.1:36864-71966 GCA_014898675.1 Athelia sp. TMB | reverse complement strand
ATCTTAGTAACGCCAGCGCTGAGGAAGGAATTGAATAGCCGAACAGTCATGGCTGGATCGGTGGCAAAAACTTTGGGTAGGAATGAGCGATGCATCGGGATGATAAGGGAGAAAGTACACACCCCAGTTTGCTCTGGTCACGTAGTATGAATCGCCTGTAGCCCCATCAATATATTGCAGGCGTACTTGAATGAGAGGCGACTCACCCCAATGAACCACGAGTGCATCGTACACGAAGACGGTGTCAAAGACGGCATTGGCTGTGTCTGCGATGAGCAAGAACACGACAAGTGCCTTGAACCACAACCTGTCCCTGAAAATCCGTTAGCTGCTGGATTCGACAACGATGAATTTTGAGACATACTTGGGATATGTCATGAAGTAGGTGTGAACTTGGATGACCATTACGCCGTAGAGCATAAGATTGAGCAAGGTTCCAATCATCATTGGGCCAAGCCTGGATAAGAAGAGAATGTCAGCGCATGAATGGGAAATGAATCGAGCAACATACGCGATCTGAGCAGCGTTTGCGGTCATGCTGATTGCCTAATAGATGAGATAAGATAGAAAAAGAATGGAAAGCGAGATATTGAGCACCGCCGGCTCTGGCTTTTGTGTACACGAGAATACGGGAGGCTGACAACAAAATCATCCCCGCTTGCTAGCATTAAGTAAGTTGAAGATCCAACGGTTCAAAGTTGAGCAGCTGATATCACGTATATATTTGCCTCCGGTTCGTCAAGGGACCAGATTTTAGGTTGTCAAGCGGCGTCAAGCCCAGTGTTTGAAGTTCGGCAAACGGATAGCGGTAGCCCCGCACTATTTGGAATAACCAGGGGCAGCCGTTTAACAGATCCCCGAGGGCCGATTAACGGGCACGCATTAATGGTTGATAAATCATCACAAGATTTCGAGCAAGACGTCAGGAAGCAAATTATTGAGAAGGTAAAGCTGAAGCGGTCAAAGGCAGAGTCAAAGGCGCACGTTGGATCGAATTCTCCGCGGACAAAAAAAGTGATTGTGGCTGTACCAAGGCTGTACCCAACTAATTGCTACGCAAAGAGTCTGCTCCTGCCCAGTCCAAAACGTGATCAGGTCTGAAGATTTGATATGCATGGGTCTAACTCCAGACGTGAAGAGAAAAAATTCTTCGTACTAGGTGTCAACTAGTTGAAACGGATATATGCGGAATTTGGGCTACATTCCGAGTCGGCAGCAGGGTAGACTAGACTGGGGGTGGGCGGCAGTTTTTGTGTGGAGTGCGAAGCTCGATGGAACTTAATGATGTCAAGAACAAGCTGTACTTTTCAACGAGCCATCCACGTCCACGATCAACGCATGCGTACGAAGAGCATGCGCCAATCCTATAGCCGAGACAGGAGGATGATGTTTGCATTCAGCAATGATGCAAAGCGAATGCATATTATGATCAGTCTCTTTCTAAGATAGCATATCCAAGCGCAGCCAGCGCGGTAGAGCGCGGTCTTGAAAGTATCGATAGGCACATAAGCCATGCGCAAACAGGATCATAAAAGAACAAGTCGCATCAAAGGGCGGCGAGATGCTGTATTTCGGGCATAGCACTTTGAGCGTAAGGATGCCACAGGACGGGGACGTCGCCGTTGAGTTACAAAAGGCTACAAGAAGATGTATGAGCACGGGGAAATAAGAGCAAATGGAGGAAACGACCGACCCCAGCAGGACGTTAGAACGCAACGAGGTTATTAGAACAACTCCCAGTACAGCACCCCTATAGAAGCGGGTCAGCAAGTCGGCCAACTTTCTTTACGCCGACGGCGCAGGTGATGTGCAAAATGACCAAGTACGAACCTTCTTGCAACAGCAATCTATAGAGGGTGGGTTTCGCAGTCAGCCAGTGGTTTGGGAATGCAATCAGGATTGGAAACGTACCATAGCAGATGAAGCAGTCCTGCAAGCACGCCAGGAAGTCCTGCAAATGCAAGCATGAGATGATTTAGATCAGACAAGACCACATAACAACCAAAACTCACGCTGCAAAAGCCCCAACTGTGCACGGTGCTATCCTCCTCTGCATCAAAAGATTGTCGCTTGTTCTCTGCCGTCGGGTCTTTTCAAGATCCAGTCAGTCTTCATCGCCGGCCATCGAGCGCAGCAAGAGTGCTCACCCATACCAGTGCCCCCCTGGGGCTGATTCTGAACGGTAACGAGTGTATTTGATGATTGTGTGTCCATGCCGGGCCAGATCAACTGGTTAATTAGGAGGGAGTTGTAGGGAACGGAGACTGGGGCGGAGAGCGGCGACTACCCAGACGCTTTATAGCAGACTTGGATGACACGAGTTTGCCTGCGTGTTACTTTGGTTCCGCCGAGCCCCTGGCGGGACGTCTAGATCTGCAAGCAGAGCTCCACAATACAGACGTTGCTATACTTTCTGGCGTTTGTATTATGTGTCGGGGTTGGCAACGAGTGTGTCAGACGCGGGCCCTTTGACACAGCAAGTGCAATGTACCATTGTGCATGAAGATGGCTAGAGGCCTCCTGTAGGTAGAGAACAAGAGCATGGAAGACATAATTTGAAACTGATACATAGGCTCACTAGGTTTTCATTCCACAGGAATCAGGGTGTCAGCGGCATCCCGGCGTTTACGTGCAATTCCACGAGGCTGCGGTCAGGCTGCGGGACGCACTCTCTCATACTCTACAACCCCAAACTCAAGATGTAACAAGGAATCGTCCATTTGATGACGCATCTCGCTGACAAGGCCAATGCATCTCAACCTCTCAGTTTTTGACGCGAACGATGGAACACTGGTGATATTCGCAAGATGGAAGAGTACGAAATGATGTAAAAGTTCCGGGGGTGGCTTCGCCCAAGATCTCACCTACTCGCCTACTGAACGGAGCCGTTCTCCCCATCTCTACCAATAAACTCTTCAGTCTCTCGCGATCTCCACAATGAAGCTCGCACTAAGCTGGACAAAAGTTCCCTTGCACGCAGCGAGCCCGGATGTCCACCTACCGCTCAAGCGCTCGTCTCACAGTCTCGTCGTCAAGAACGGCCGGGCCTTCATCTTTGGCGGCGAAGACAGGCCCAGAGAGCCGGTCGACGGAGAGTTGTACATCGTAGATCTGCAAGGTGAGCTGGGACACCGGACTACATCATGGACCCAGTACGCTGAGGGAAAGCTAAATCCCGCCGCGCGTTCTGACCTGCAGACGGATCCGTGTCCACCTCCGCCTCCGCCCTCAAACCCTCCGCACGCGTCGGGCTCGCCCTCGCGTCCGCGCCCCAGAGCGACGTGATCTACTTGTTCGGCGGGCGCGAGGGCAGCGCGATGTCCGCCTGCTCCGGGGACCTGTGGGTCTACTCGGTCACCCAGGACGAATGGGCGCAGAAATCGGTGCAATCAAACAGCCTGGGAGACGCCGTCGAGCGGCGGAGCTACCACGTGCTCGCGGCGACAGCGGCGGGCGAGCTGTTCCTGCACGCGGGCTGCCCCGCGCAGGGCCGCCTCGGCGACCTGCACGCCCTCGCCACCGGCGGCGATCCCACCCCCCTCTCCACACCACTCGAGTGGACGCCGAAGCCCCCCGCCCCCGGGCCCGAGCGCGGCGGCACCGTGCTCTGCCCCGTCGCGCTGCCGACCGGGCAGACCGTGCTCGTGCGCTACGGGGGGTTCGCGGGGCACGAGCTCGGCGGGTGTATCGACTTCTTCGACGTCGCGGCCGACGCGTGGCGCTCTATCGAGCTGGAAGGTGACGAGGGCCGCGGGGGATACCCGCCCGCGCGCAGCGTGCACGCGCTGCTGCCGATTGCGCTGCCGGGTGCGCAGGCTGAGGGCTCGGAAGCGGGGCGCGTCGTGGCGCTCATGCTGTTTGGCGAGCGCGGGCCTGCGCCGGCGCAGCTTGGCCATATGGGCGCGGGGCAGTTCCACGCCGATGCGTGGGCGCTGGTCTATTATGGTGAGCGCGCGAGCGGAATGTTCGGTTTCGAGGAGATTAAGTGGGAGGGCGAGGGGCCGGCGGCGAGGGGGTGGTTTGCGGCGGGCGCTTGGGAAGGTGGGAAGGTCGTCGTGCATGGTGGGCTGTCTGACAGCAACGAGCGCTTCGACGACTGCTGGATTGGAGAAGTCCTTGTTCAGTAGAGAGGTCGGGGCAGCTCTAGAACTGTACCATGAAAATGTGCATACATGTATAGAATGCCATTATTTGAGCACCACTGACTCTGCCATAATACTCCGTCGATGCTGGTCGGTGTTATGTCGATACAAGCAAGACATGCACGAAGACAACAAAGAATAATAATGTTTTAAAACATAGATAGATACATGTTGAACAACATGCGAGTCCGTACAGTACACTCGCGTCGGGGTGACAAGGTAGATTCTGGGTATACAGTGCCGCGAGCTCGGGCCCACGTTTTGCGCCTAGCAGCACATCTCGCAAGGGCAGCCTGAAACACAGGAGCATGTCAGTGATACGTCATTGGGGCAAAGGCGCGGGCGGACTTACAGATGATATCGGCGAAACACTCGCAGCATCCCTGTAAGGCAATAAGTCAGTTGACAATCTTTGGATTTGAGCGGCAGACGGCGCCTGGAACGGACCTTGCAGCATTCTACACAGGAAGTGATGAGTGAGTAGAAAATAGAAGGGATAGAAGTGACGCACCAAAGCAGATGAAGCACTCGATCATGCCCAGGAGACAGTCCTTGAACAGTGACAAGCTGGAATTAGGACACCATCTAGGCGGGAATAGGGGAACTTACCTTGCCAGCTCCTGCTCCCCGCGCACGGTTCGCCTTGGCGTTGAGGCACTCAGTGTGGTTCTCTGGCGCCTTCATGGGGTCTGGGCGAACTTTGTTAGACGATATTCATATTGAAGCTGAGCGCTTTTGAAACTCACTCATGCCAGTAGCCGCCTGAGGCTGTGCCTGAACGGTGGTGGGCTTGGTAGAAGATTGAGCGTCCATGGTGATCGATCGAAAATTGTCTGAGGGGATATTTATGGGAAGGGGCTGCGGGATAGGGATTAAATGGTCTGAGAGTCTGAGACTGGTCTTTTATACGATACCTTGGCATCAGCGACGAATGCAGCCGATGGGACCTTGGCACAGCATTTTGAGCAGCGCAGCAGCGCGCAGGCGCGGATGGCCACCGCCCGCGCTGACAGCATAGTTCGCACGCTGCTTCCACTCTCACCGTCTCACATGTTGCCCGTGTTCATAGCTCCTTATTTGTCTGTCGGGCCACACAAGACCTCGAAGAAACTTATAACGGGAAAGCTACACACCGCTCACATGCGCCAATTTGAGCCAATTTGCAATGCGCAGGAAAGTAAAGTTATTGATGCCGCGTAGAACTGTCAGTGCTGTCAGTACGTCATAGCCTGTCAGGCTCCCCTTGAACTCGGCGAGCATTGAATTGAAGATCTCGCCGTGAGCAGAGATCCGCGGCAGGTGGAAAGATGACGCAACCGTACATACATATCTTGGCTGCGGGCCGAAACGAACACTCCAAGAATGCGGGACCAGCAAGTGCATTGCCAAGCAAGAGATATCCCTGGCGGGGTTGGGAGATTGGAATCATGGGATGCGCATATATGGCACCGCATATAATCGATGGAGTTGTGGCAACACATGTACATCGTTGCATCCTTTGACGAAGCGCAGTTCTGGCAAGGTTTGGGAGCCTTTAGCACTGATCACGAAATGAGGCTCGAGTGACAGCGGCCTGGACCGTTGACCACGGGCATCGCCCCCGGCCCGCAATACAAGTGAAGTGCACACCGCACACACAAAAGTGTGCAAAAGCGTAACCGTAGTATAGCATGCCTTTGCTTCCTAGCCGACTATCCCCCTGTGCCATGCGTTCAAACAGCGCCTGGAAGCATCAGACTCGCAAATAGGGTCTGCCTCAGGAGACGGTTCGGGTGGCAGGAGTAAACCAGTATGATATTGTGTTGAAATCGAATAATCTTCGTAGCAAGCATGAAGGCCTACCGCTGAATAGTAGAAACGCAGATCAGCCGCACTGCTTCTTCACGCCCCTGACTTTATGATTCCTGCGCAGTCAGTCACCACAGTACTTACCTACTACTTACCTCCATCATTCGTAGTGTTGTTCCGTCGAAGTCCTGTCACGGAACCGCCGTATCCAACGCCGTCGCGATTATGTATCGCTGGACGTAAAGCCCTTTGAAACACACATCACGGGATAGCCAAATGACCTCGAGGCGCAACACCAGCACAGAAATTGACGAGGATGAGCAAGGCAATTGAAATGCAATAATCCTCCGTGGATTAATGCCACTTCCTTGAAGTATGTTGCAATTTCCCTGCCATGGCCGAAAATGTGCTCAGCTATTCTGGTGAGCCTGAGGGCGACCCACAGCCCCAGCTGCGGTGCGTCGCATAGATGATACGCCCAGCGTCCAACACCTAGTGATTAGATCAATTAGCCGGGCCGACCTTATAATACACAAGCTGCGCCCGCTGCTTACCACAATCAGACAACACTCGTTCCAATGCCGGGAGAGGCGGCTGCGATGCGAGTGCTACCAGGAGAAAACAAAGCCTCGAGCACAGAGCACATCTTTGCATAAAGAGTCCTGGTCTGTAGTCCACGGTTGAGCAGCATAATCAGAAGATCCAGGCGCGATTGTTCTCCCATCGTGGGAGAACACGAGTCCATGGCTGCATCAATCCTAGCCATACTATTAGTATACGTCATGTGCACAGGGTTCAGCTTGTGCACTTTTTCAATTCAGACATACCAGACTGCTCACAAAATTACCAAATTTATTTAGCATGCAGAGTAATCCAAATCTACATGAACTGTCGAGTCAGAATGCGACTACTTGCGTAGGGGGAAGTGAGGTACATCGAGAGAGCAAGGTTTTGGGCAGTCCAAAAAGGTAACTTCATCAGATCCGAGAGATCTATGCACTATTTGAGCGCGGTTAAGTGCTAGGGATATCGAGTGCATGCTGTAGAATACATAGGTGAGGTTTTCGGGCCTTTGTACGCATCAACCTGGTCATGGTTTTCAAAAAGTAGCTGATATTCGCAAACGCGTGACACAAGGGTGACAAGATTCTTGGCACAGCATTTTCGAGCTCCGGGCGGAGATCAATGCCTGGCTGCAATGACGAATATTTGGAGCAATTCTTTTGTATTTTGGATGTCATTTGGGCCTGAGTATTGAACAAGTATGCTACACTTAGACTCCTACCAGAACTACCTATCACCACAATGCCTCGACTCTCGAAGAAACAGCAAGCCATTGCATCTCGGGAACGCAAAATCACCGAGGCATCCGCAGGCCTTCGGAATGGGACATACAAAACTGTTGCGGCAGCAGCTCGAGCAGTTCGCGTGGAGCGGACCACCTTAATGCGACGCTACAAATGCCAAACGAAACCAAAGTCAACAGCACATGCCGAAGAAAGGCTTCTGAGCCCTGGTCAAGAGGATACACTATGTGAATGGATTAAGTACCTCGGTGCCACAGGACACGGAGTGTCTAAACGCACCATTCGCCCAAAGGTCGAGCAGATATGCGGCAGGCGTCCGTCAAAATCATGGATCCACCGATTTCTTGCACGGCGCACTGATCTGATCCTTGGGAGACCGACAGGTCTTGACCCGAAGCGCGCCCAAGCGTTCAATTTTGCGACAGTGGATCACCATTTCAAGCTTCTGAAAGCCTTTATCGAGAAGCATAACATTCCATGGGAGAATATCTACAACATGGACGAGAAAGGCATTCAGTTGGGCGGCGGAAGGAAGGGGAATCGGCAGAAGATGTTCTATTCTCGTAACCAGAAGGTTCGGTTCAAGATGCAGAGTGCGGAGCTCGAGCTGGTGACAATTATTGAATGTGTTTGTGCCGACGGCACCAGCTTGCCCCCTGGATTTGTTTTCCAGGGTGTAGGGATGTTTCGCGAATGGTTTCCTGATGACGAACCTGATATTGTGTGAGTTAGTATCACTTCATATTGTGATGCTTTACTCATCTTCAAGACCAGAGTTGCGACGTCTGAAAATGGGTGGACAAGCGATTTCATTGGTGCGAAATGGTTCGAGAAGGTATTCATACCTAACGCCAAAGCCCGAAACACATCCGGCAAACCCATCCTCCTCATCTACGATGGCCACGGGTCTCACACGGCAGACGAGATGCGAGAAATTGCTCTTAAGGAAGGCATCCATCTGTTTTGCCTTCCGCCTCACACTACCCACAAGTTGCAACCACTAGATGTCGGTATATTCGGACCAACACAGAATGCGTGGCAGCGGCGGTGTGACGATGTCCTTGCCGCAACGGGAGAAGGCATCCAGCTACGAGACGTGGTTAAGGAGTATAGGTTAGCCAGGCTGGAAGCATTCAAGCCGGAGACGATCTTACAGGCATGGCGACGTTCAGGCATCCGTCCTATCGACCCTGGCATCTTTACAGATGTTGATTATGCTCCCAGTCACCACACTTCAACGCTTGCCCATCTTCCTGCCTCCTTTCCCACTGCCATGCCCGATTTCCCGGATTTGGACTCAGACGATGACTGGTACCAGCCACAAGAAAGCCCCGAAAACTCTGATGATTCGGGGTCAGATAGCGAGAGCGGGAGTGAGAGTAGCGAAGATGAGGATGCGACTCGAACAGTGGATGGTGAGAGAGCACAGCGGGTGCTGATGGAAGATGTCACCACCGTCCAACCGCCACCGCCTGTCACCCAAACAAACTTGCATCACCTCACACCTCCCGCATCACTTGCTTCTTCACCACTTCGTTCAGCATCACAAACTGCGCCGAAACACCCCACAACGCTTCAATTACATGCTCGCTCATCTCCTATCACATTGCAAACTAATCGCCACCGCACACGGTCTTTCAATGGTGGCAATCTCGTCATGTCTGGGCCGAAACCTGATACTCTAACTGAACGCCTTGCTCTCGCTGAAGCTGAGATCAGCCGCCTTCGCGAAGAAAACGCGGACCTCATCTATGATCGCGACGCAGCCGCCGCGCATGCTATTTTCGCACAGGACATGTACCGAACCACGCAGAACCGACTCAATGCCAAAGCGAAGAAGAAGAATGGCGAAGGCCGACGCATACGCACCACATCACAAATCCTCACGTCAGCGGAAGGGATAGCAGAGTGGGAAGAGGACAAGCAGCGGAGATTCGAGAAGAAGCAGAAGGAGGAAGAGTTGGCGAGGAGGAAGTTGGCTGCCGAGGCGGCAAAAAAGGCGAGGCGGGAGGCGGTGGGGGATACCCAAGTATTTGGTGGGTCAATGCATGGGAAGAAGAAAGAAGACATTGAAGACATTGTGATTGCCCTGGGCCTTCCCATCGATGGTACGAAGGATGCACTCATTCAACGGATTTCGGCTCACCTGGGATCGCATCCGGAGCTGAAAGAGCACACTCGGTTCATGGGGCTGTATGCAAGCCTCACCCGAGGCTCGAAACGCACTGCACAAGCTGCTGGGCTCGATGGCTCCCTCGCCTTTTCAACTGTTGCATCTTCGGGTGCTGGCGCTCCGCAACGACGTCGGATTGATGAAAATATACCACCGGAAATTCCATCCACGCCGACTCGAGCACACCCCCACTCTTCAATGTATGGTTTCTACCAGGGACCCCAAGCTCCTCGCTGGAACCCCTTCCCGAACTCTCGCACTGCAGATTCCATTCACGCGCCCCTCTCCCCCACCGCTGGGACTTCGCGCATTGGCACAGGTGTTTTCGCGCCGTCCGAACCACATTGCCAACACTTTCCCGCAATGTAAATGTTATTTTTGTATGTCCCAGCCTTGTAATTTCAATTCCTTTGTATCTACCTGTAAATCTACATATACAATTCTAGTACCCAGTCCCGTTATCGAACTGAACCTTGACCAGGGTTTGCCCTGGTTGGCCTCGCAGCTTCTTGCAGTCGCAAGCGGGCTCTGCCGAAGTGTGGAGCGCTGTGGAGCGTTGTGACTGATCTGTGACGAAAAAGTGCATTACATGAAACCATGCCGTAAGAACGAGGTCGTCGTCTCGGTCGACGCCCGACGCTATTGCTATTGTGCAGTAAAATCTACAAACGTGATGAGCATGTGGAAGAATGTTCAACCTCCCTGTATGTCAATTTTATAGTACGTAGCCCCCATTGTTCCTGAGAAAATGCCCGATTGCTCAAAAGTGTGCATAAGACGTATACTGATAGTATGGCCACTCAGGATGCTAGACGGCGCTCGCCGGAAACATCCCACCGAATAAGTGGCCTACTATCGTACGTGGTTGCTGATTTCAGCATAGGCGACAATGCCATCGAACCAGCGCCCGCCGAGACGGGCATCGGACCGACGTGATACCAGAGAATCACCATCACCCAAGATTCAAGAATCATATGTGCGTGTGACGTATAGTGTCGTGACCGAGATTCTAAAGTCGGATAGTCTTGTCTGCGGATCCAGATGCAATATACTAGCAATGCGGAGATTGGGATACGTCCTACGTGACTTGAATAGCAAGAAGGCTGAGCTGTCATATTCTCCCGTAGGCAGACTCTTTTTCAGAGGCGGTAGGACGCTGGAGGACGATTCGATGAATATGATGAATTCGCTATTACATAGTGCTTTACAACCGAATGTTCCCACGGCTGAGGCAATGATGCAAGAAAAGTCGAATTTGAAATTGCCTATCGAAGACTTGATGCCTCGTCAATCGGTTACATGTACGCTTGGAGCGTCAAGATATGCGAAGAAATATAGTTAGATTTTATCAGGGTGATGATTTCTCTGAGAATAATACATCGAATTAGCTGATAATTAATATAATGCAAGAGAGCAATGTTTTGACGTGGAGTTAAAGCGTCGTCTTTCCAAACACCCTGCTAGAAGCACCCCTGGACATGCGTGACACACTATGTTTAGCGGTAGACCAGCTAGTTTGGCGGCGTGCCATCTTTGGCCGAGACACAGAGACAAGAGATATTTGGGGCGAGTCCTGGAGAGCCGCTAGCTTTGAGTCAACCACCGTCAAGTTCTGTTCGTCAAGGACGGTTGAAGGGAAGCCAAAAATCGGCTCTGGAGAGTCTGAAATTAAGACTGCTTTGTCTTCTTCGATGTCTTCTTCTTCGTCCTCATCCTCGTGCAAGGCGTGCATAGGGGCCCAGATAATGGGAGTGAAGACAGGACTCTGGGGTGGGGTGGATGTTTTGCCGGAGATCGAATGACCGAGCGAGCGGGCAAGAAGAATAGCCTTCCCCTTCTTGACGACGATTTCTTTCTCTACGATCGCTGCGGCAGTCGACATGGATTCCGCAGATGAGTCGGATGAAATTGAAGTGCGAGGGGTGTCGATTGAGTACTTGCGGTAATCGAATGATACCCCGCTCGCGGCGAGATCTAACGAAGATCTGCGAGTTGAAAGCAGTCTACGAGGATCCAGCTGGCGGAGTGGGTCAAGGGATAGCTTGCGAGGGAGGATGAACGAGCCCCGGCGGGTAAGAGCGGATTTTTTGCTCACTTTGCGGATAGGGGTGTCGATTCCCAGAGGATCCATAGTGTGAGGTACAACGGAGCTGGTGTGTAATCGCTTCACTGAGCTCGGTCGCTCCAAGTAGCGTATTTGAGTGCGTACCATGATGGGCATGCTTGCCTTCGTGGAAGGCAAGATCCATCCGCTCAGCACGGCGATGTAACTCTTGAGCGAACCCCCCATCGAGAGTAGGAAGGCAATGAATGCGACAGTGTAGGAGGGTTGGCTCATTGTTGAAGCCGGTCTGTGGCTATGAGGAGCGATAGGGGTTGTGATGTGTGGACGATGAAGTCAGATGGAAAGAGTTGATGGACCTTTGCTAGAACCTGGGGCGAATTCTTGTAGGAGACCACAGAGTCCGCTTTGCAATTGCTTGGCTTTGATTGCCCATGTTAGGGTCGAGGGAGGTGGCACCAGAAAGGGGGCCGGAGTTCTCCATGCGTAGGTTGTTTAGGGGCCGGGAAAGTCCTACCAGATTTACAAAGGCTGCCTCCTATATTGAAGATCCAGCTCCTAATGCCGGAATGCGTGTTCCTAACGTCGAGCTTACAGGTCTGGAGTAAGTCGCAGATGATGAGATAAGGGTCAAGAGTTTAGAGGATGTGAGCCTCGAAAATATAGAGTCCGCTATTTGCCCTCAAATTCAGTGGACAAACAAGTCGTTCCGAAGGTTACCTTGATCTGCGTTTCCCAGTTGCGGCTCAAAGCATTTGGCTCCATAATCCATACAAGATTTGCAGATGATTCACTCACCGTCCGTGATCATTTGACGAAACACTATCATAAAAGTACAATTTGTACACCGTGTAAGATAGGGCTCATGCAAGTACGACGAACGTCACGTGATTAAGAAAATTCAATAACAATTCGTTACGGTCCTCTCGTCTAAATACAAGACGATGGTTAATTCGAAAGATTTATTTTCGAATTAACCATCGTGTCCGATCTTGGAGAGACGAGATACATGAGTTGTTATTGAATTTTCTTGATAACGTGACGTTCGTCGTATTTGCATGAGCCCTATCTTAACACATCAGGCTTTGCCTGACTGCTACTCACTGTTCTGCAACCTTGACCACGACTTTTCCCACAAACTGCTGCGATGCCAGATATTCCAAAGCTTCTTTGGTCTTTGCGAAAGAGAAGACCTTGTCAACGACAGGATGAATCTGTGCTGCGGAAACCAATCGGTTCATATCCTCGAATCTTTCCGCAGCTTGGTATCAGCCGCGGACCCATGGGTGGCGAGTGGCACCTACTGTGAGACCGAGAGGCCGATTATTCCCCGGAGCATGCAGCCCTTGAAGATAGTGGCATTCCCTGCGTTGAGTGGCTCGCCTCCCTGAATATTGTATGTGAGAAACGGGCGATGTATTTTAGAGTGGACCCACCTCAGCGAGGAAGCCAATACTGTGAATCCAACCTCCATAGGAAACGGACTGGAAAGACTTGGCTAATGTTCCTTGACCGCCGACCTTGAATCCAACATATTGAGTGAACTATGTCGCAGAGGGCGCGCTAACCTCGATGATATGATTCGCCCCACGCCCCTCAGTCTAGATAAGGTTTAGATATCAGAGGTGCACCCAGCACCGCGCGGAATATGCAGTTACGCACTATCTTCAAGACTTCTTTGTCCCAGTCGGGATTCTTGTTGTAGTTGACCAAATGATGAGCGCCGAGCTTCTTCGCAATTGCGAGTTTGTCGTCAGAGGATGAAGTCACGATCACTGTTGCGCCGGAAGCCACTGCAAACTGCAAGGCAAAACTAGTCCGACTGTAAGGAATCATCAACTTTCGACAGTAGCAATCTACTCACATCGAAACGCCACCGGTTCCCAGAACCAAAACGGTATCACCACCCTTGAGTGGGACTGGTCCCATGAGTGCAATGTAGGCTGTAAGCCCGGCCCCACTGTTAGAAATGAGCGTCCTGCCAAATTTTATCATCGAGAAGGGACGCACCCTAGCGTGGAAGCTTCTTCGTAAGATAGATGTTCGGGAATGCGGATAAGCCCCTAGCATGACGGAATGTTTCAATACGAGCAAGATTAAAACGCACGCCTGATACCGACCGCTTCTGGGAATGTCATATATTCTATCAAAACACCGTCATCGAGACCACCTAAAGCCGTGGCAAGCACTTTCGCGTCGGCTTGGCCGAATTTGTGGGTCGGGTAGACATTCATGCAAACTCGATCGCCGATCTTCCACGCGCGGACGTCGTCGCCTAGAGCGATAATCTCTCCAGCGCCGTCGGATCCTAGGACGAGATCGTCCTTCACTCTGCAGGCAGATCAATATCCGAAGGCCACAGACATCAAAAGCATGAGAGATACCCTAAGGGATACCGTCCCGTGGCAATGAGTAGATCGCGATACTGAAAATCACCAGGTGGTAAGCATCAAAGTACAGAAGCACCCCGAAGGCGTCCTACATTAAGGGCCACGGCATGGATCTTGACCAACACTTCCGTGGGCTTTGGCCTAGCCACCGGAGTTCGCTGGATGAAAAGACTTTGAATTCCTTCACCAGACTGTGTTATAGAGTGAGCCCGCTCTGCGAAGGCACAACGATCTTGCGTGTATCCTGACCTTGGGAAGGCGGTATGCTTGAGCTGAGTCAGGGAAGGATGGCATTATTGGATATATTTGGGCCGAGAAGAAAGAATCAGATGGTGGTGTACAGTTCTTGAGCTTGCCTATAAGTCTGTCGAATGCACAATGTATTAGCGAGCTGCTGTCAGCAATTGCCGATGCTATAGGGAGATGACCTATCCACGCCCTGCTGACCCACCGCGAACTCCGACAAAGAGCGGGTAATAGGTGGAACTCGAGTCAAATTTGCTTTGGCATTGTGAACCAGAGAAAACCACATGCTACATAGACCAGTCCGGAATGTGTGCTGCAAGTCGCGTACGGTCGCTGGAATCTTTGCGCAAGACCAGCGCTACCGAGAAATCTGATGCCCCAGACGGACCATTCTCTCTGTAACATAGCCATGAGGTATCGTATTGAGAAAAGCACAGCTCCGAGATTGGTAGTGATGCATGGCAAATGTCATTATAACGCGGAAGTCAGGAGAACAAGAAGACCGTACAGAGTCCGTTGTTTACTTCAAAGGCTGCAGCCAAACAACCTCATCGTGCCGTTGTCGTCGACGTCCCCATGTCCTCATGTCCTCTGCATCCTCCTCAGAAGATGATACCCAATTCATTGACACCGTTGAGGGAGAGATTGCATTCTTCCGTTCGATGATGCGCGCTCGGCCGGTCGGCATACATGCGCAGTTCCACGTCCTCACCATCCGGAATACGATCTTAAAGGACACTGGGCGCACCGTCGCCACGGGCGAGATATGGGCGAAGCTCAGGGGCATGTACGATATGGATGCGCTCGAGGGGCTCGTGAGTGGTTTATATACACGTACACGAGTGTGGATTGGCACTGACGGAGTACACAGGAACCAGAGGGCTACGAGTCTCCGCGCTCGCAGGGCTCCACGCCGCAGACCATACGCTCGCCCTCGCCCTCAGAGGACCTCACGAATCACCCGCACTTCCGGAACGAGTACACGCTTCCCCTAGACGACGGCGCTTATGAGGCGCTCATCGCCCCACGGCGCGTCCGTGACACCCCATCGCCGCCCTCATCTCCGCCAGCGCAGGTGCAGATTCCGTCCCCTGTGGCACGGAAGAGGGGTCGGCCCCGGGGAGACGGCAAGGCCCGCGCGAAACGCGGCGCGCCCAAGGCGGATATGGCGGGGCTGGTGGGTGGCGACAGCGATAGCAGTGCGCTGACGCAGGAGAGCGGGGACGAAGGTGGCGCGGTCGCGAAAGAAGATGATGCGACAGGGACAGAGGGTGGCTCGGAAATGGAGGTAGACGAGGAGGATACCAGAGAGGAATCTGCAGGTGCGCTGACCCGTGCTCATGTGTTTCTTCTTGATCTCTGAACCCTTTGCAGGACCCTCTGTCGCAAAAGTTGGGAAGAGGGGCATCAACGCTATCCGCGGAGAAAGCGGCAAATTTCAGAAGGTACCGGGGCCAAAGACGCGGACGGCGCAGGCATCCACACCTGCGCCATCAACGAGAAGCGTGAAGCGGAGGAAGAAATGATATGTCTTCTTATGTTCTCAGTTAACTTATTCCGCTCTGTATTGTCCTAAATGCTATTAGGTTTCTGTCTCCTACGACCTTGCGTATCTCGTCACGAACACGAACTAGGCCTCGTCTGCTACTCTGGATGTTTCAGATCAAGCATCACTTCACTAACTGCAGTCCCACTTTTTGTAGGGCCACAGTGGCGACTAGCGCGGGGACGCGCCCCAATTGAGCGATGTAGACAATCGGTAACGATATCGATGACAGTAAATTTGGATTAGTAGCCGCCCGGCAGAAGACATTTAATGATTTTGTCAGCGAAAGCGTCACCTTTGCACAACAAGTTAAACCTCAAATCGTCTTCCCAATTTCGCGCGAATTCGCATATCGGGGTCTGCTAAGCGAAACACGCAGGGAAACGCGCTGTGGCTAGACAGACAGGACTACGTGTGATAAGTATTGGGCTTTAGGAGATTGTCGATCAGTGACGAGCGGATGAGGAATGAGCGATGAAAACAGACACACCTGACCATGGCCCGCGCTGGTCATAGCGCTCATCCTTGCTGCTACACCATTCGATTGTGAAGTTACAGTTGATCAAGGTCAACTATACCTTCCAATCAGCTAATTTTCATTGTCTTGACTCCTAGACTTCCTCAAGTTTGACGATAATAACCAGCAGTGAACGTATGCGTCAAAGGCACGATTGGCTCCGATTGTCAGCAAGACTGGGAGCAGTCTGTGGCAGTGTACAGATACTCTGACCACCTGACAACAGACCTCAACAGACGATTTTCCAACTGCAAGCATCGTAAACTGACTTAATGCGAAGATAATGCGAAGACAAGTGTAGCTATAGTTGTCTTGCCCATGAACTTCCAGAACAATGCTGCTTGTGCCCATTTCTTGGTCGGCACAACTTCTTCTGACCCTGGCGCTATCATCATCTCTGACCCTGTCCCCACCAATACCTCTCCTCCCGACGCCGCGTGCTACGACATCCGCTACTGCCGCAGCTGCATTATAGGGGCGAGAAGTGAAGCCGTCTGAGGACTCGCAGGCTGAGGAGCCCGGTGATCTACGGATAATCTCGCAGTGGATGACAATACTCTTGCCGGTTCCTCTGGGATCTTAATGCTACGGATGCTCACCTTAACCTTTAATATTTCCTTAAACTCGACGGCGCAGACGAGAACCTTAAAAACCAGTCGATATAGCATGAATTGGCGAAGAAACTTGGGAGACTGGTCATTCTCACGAAGAAAGTCGCATATATGATTATATATGGGTGTCACCAAGGCGAAGGCATTCAAATAGAGCGTTTTTGCAACTGGGCGCTTACAAAATCGGCTGGTTACAATCCAGGGTGTGGAGCTGTTTTTGGCGCAAGATCTGACGGATCTTGGTTGGCCGATTTTGTTAGCGCCCAGTTGCAAAAACGCTCTAATCATGCAGGAGGCCTGAGGGAGGAGCTATCGACAGTGGTGGTGCTGCTGATCGTCGTGTTCAGCCTCGGAGCCGTGACGGGGTTTGATGTGGTCCGCGGCTCCGCGCGGAACCGCCTGTGCGCCACCCGGCGCCACCGACTACCGCAGTTTGCCGCCGGCGCAGTGATCTTCGAACATCGCATCTGCGCCCCTCGCTGGCGCGACAGTACGGGATTCTGTTAATCCCTGCCTTTGACGCCTTTGCTGACCCTCGTAGGCATAGTCCCCAGCGTACCGCGACCAGAATCGGCGCCCGAGAACTGGTTCCGGTCAGAATCCAACCCTACCAAACTGCAGCTGCTCGCTTGTCTTCATACCCAAACGGGCCTCACGCGTTTCGAATTGCAATCTTCCTCCGCCATGACAAAAATACAGTTACTTGCTCTCTGCAACGTACGGGCCGTGCGATAGCAAATAATTTCCGCAGTCAGGCGCGAAGCTGCGAAACGCAATGTGGACCTTCTATCGGCCTACTACGACAACACCTTAGGTATCCCATATCCTGATGTACAACAATGTCGCCGCAGTCAGGAGCAAAGGTGCGAGACGCGATGTGGACCCTCTATCGGTCTACGACGAACACCTCGGCTATCCTATAGCCTGAGGAGGTCGTATAAATGCAAACTTGTCGAACTGTAAGTTCTCATCCAGCCACCCGAGCAAAGACAGAATGTCAGCGAACTCATTCAGACCTACATCAGGACCAGACGCGACTCGCGACAACCAACAGGGCTCAGACGTCGTCAAGACCAGTCGCCCGTACAGGAATGTCAATGTACGTGCATTCTCGACCGGAGAGTCACTGCTAATGTCAGCTAACGCACCACCCAGGCTTGCATGTCTTGCCGCTACAAAAAGAAGAGGGTAGGCAAATACCTATCCATTTGGTCTCAGTACTGAACACCCCTCCAATCAGTGTGAGCCGGTAGCCGATGGCCCTACAGGCATCTGCCAGCGCTGCTTCGACCACGCCCTCGAATGCATCCGCCCTGACGAGTCGCCTTCGTCCTCGCCGGGTTTCGCCAGCAGCTCTCCGTCACACAGCGCTCCCGCGTACAGCCCGTCGGGCGGATACCAAGCATACTCAAACGCAAGCCGCCTGGATTTTGGAGCAGCTCCGTTGGATCCCGCTTACTACGGCGGATCTGAGGGATCGTCGCCATCTTCGTACCTTCCAGGCGCCCAGCCAGGGTATCCGAGCCAGCAAGTTGAAGCGCTGGACGCTAATGCGGCCTACTCGACGATGCAAGGCGTGCATTACGGCCCCGTGGACGCGAATTACCCAGTGGCGTACAACGCTGGGGCTGCATATCAAGTAGAGTGCGTGAGTTCCCGGCTATAAGTGGCCGCCGCCACTAACTTTTGCTGCAGCTGTCTATGCACTCTTGAATATACCTGCGAACTGCACAATAACCCTATCAGGCGCCTGCAGGTGTCGAACACCGAGACCACTCCGAGTGTCCCTCAGCAGCCATTCAATATGGGTTAGTTATAATATTTCGTCCCTAGGATTATTCTTGACTGTCTCCCAGACGATCTCTTCTGAACGATTCGTATCGGGAGTTACCAATTATAATCCGACAATTCTTACCTATGCTTTCCACTGTTCAGCCTGTACCATCATTTTTGTTTGAATTCATCTTGTATATTTATTGCAAGTCTAAGACACAAAGTCTCTCCCGTCTGTTGGTACCGCTTGCAGATAATTTATCATCCATTCAAACTAAACGAAATAAAATGAAGGCTAACAACAAAGATCATGTGCCAGGTTCATATTTGGCGGAGATAGGGGCGCGCTGCTAATCTCAACTGTATAGTATGTGCGGCCCGTAAGTTGCTCTGATCTGCTATGCGCCGGCTATCTGGGAAAATGACATCTCCCCCACCGCCTCCACCCCGACGTCGCGTTCACCGGCTCCACGGTGATGGGGCGCATGAAGCTCAGGCAACCCTTGGGCTGGGTACGGTGTATGCGTTGGCTGGAGCAGCGTTTGAAATAGGACTGGTGGCTTCAAAAGGGTAGTCAGGTTCAGGGATTGAGGGAGTGGGTATCGTGACCGCCATGGCTGCCACGTGCAGTGAAGTTCAAGCTCTGCGGCCGTCCTGGGGTGTGGCGATAGGTCCGCGGGGAGGGATAAGCAATCAGGATCAACACCCAGAGACGGTTTTGGGAACCGCGCTATCTATTGCGAGCTGGGCGAAGGTCAGGTCATGTGTTGCAAGAACATACCCTGCGCTTTATCTGATCACCCTTGAAGATGGCGAGCGACAATAGCGGGAATGGTGTGGGGGAGGATCGGTGTGAACGACTGTCTTCACACTTTATGGATGACTACGGGAGACTAGGAGCCGGGTACTACGTGGCGCGGCTAGTGCACGGGACCAACCAACCAATGGGATGGCTCAGATGCGTCGATATCAGCAGGACCCTTGGAAGTTGGCAGCACCACAGAATGCTATCAGCGAGTGAGCTGTTAGTGGATAATGTGAGCGAGCCAAAGTAGCGGCACAGGACCAGTACTGGACTGAGACGGCAGATTGGAGCTGGAGCGTTTTGCCACGATGATCCTGTGGGAGGAGTGATTCCATAGTAAAGGTGGAGGTTGATGTTGCAACCTGTTCACACCATTCAAGCATATTCACGATAGTTACTAGTAGAACGACGATTCAAATAATCTGATAAACATCTTCGTTGTTACAATGTGATGATCAAGTAACCCGCACATAGCCCGCGATGCGCATGAGGGGACGAGGTTGACGCCCAATTTGCTGTCCATTGCGAATTACCTCTCTCCTACAAGGCGTGGAAGCAGTCGTTCACACCCCACGGATGAATCATGAACAACGAGCAGTAGCAATCAGACTAGGACGGAAGACGAGGCGATGAGAGCTGGAAAAGACACTTGATTGAGCGAACGAGGACATTCAGGAGAGCAAACACACCTAGCCGGCGCTAGTGATAGTGCTCAATCCTGCAGCTCAGCCATTCGATTGAGAAGATATACAGTTGTCCAGCCAAGGTCAACTAACAGCTAATGACTCCCAGTCTTCGAGTTTGGTGGTTAAGAGTGAACACGTGCGTCAAAAGCCTGCCATTGGCTCCGATCACCAGGGCAAGGGCTTCACGAGGAAGTTATCCCACTGCACAGCACTGCCAGTCACTGGCAGTGTACAGCAGTACCCGTCACACAGCTATGAGGCCTGACAACAGACGATTATCTAATTGCAAGCATCGCAAACCATTCTAATGCGCAGACAAGTTTATCTGGATTCTGCCAGTAAATTTCCACGTCGATGCTGCTTGTACCACCCGTTTCTAGATCTTGGTCGGTGCTGTTTCTTATCCTGACCCTGGCGTATGCCATCGAGGCCCGCGCTGTCAGCGCCAATATTACATCTTTACCCAGTACCACATTCATTGCATCTGTCCCCACCAATACCTCTCCTCCCGATGCCGCGGCGTGCTACGACATCCGCTACTGCCGCACCCTCGAAGGCCTCGTGCAGAGTTGCGTCGTGACCATACTGGCATGCGTCTGGTTTGCGGTGCACCGGAATATCCCAGCGCCAAAGGTGGATCGCCCGCACCGCAGCAATCCGCTTGCCAACGCCGCGATGCTCGTGTGGGACAAGATCCTCGATCAGCGGCAGGCTGCCATCGTCTTCGTCGCTGCGCTGCTCGCGCCGGAGTGGATTCTGGCGTGGGCGCTGCGGCAGTTTCTGGTGGCGCGCTCCCTGACAGAAAACCTCGAGAAGGCGAGGATATATGCATTGCAGAGACGGGAGGCGAAACTATCGGAAGGTTCGCAGACTGAGGAGCCCCGGGAGTCTACAGATGATCACACGGATACCGAAACACTCGCCGGATCCTCTGGAATCTCCACGCGTTCAGAACATGTCCAGCTACTCAAACGCCAGTCTAAATCGCCAGATGACGTTGCAAGCATGAAATGCGAGAAGCCGTGCAGCCTGCATTGCTCCATGGATCTGCATGCATCGGAACCCGATCAGGTAACGATGGCGAGGCGCGTCGCAAAGGACACCGAGCGTGAGTCTGATGATTGGCGCTCGTGCTTTCGCAGCGCTCACATAAACTTACAGGCTGGAGGACGGCGCACGCATTTTTCATTATCATGGGGGGTTTTCATTTCTACAACGAGACAGGGCCTCTGTATCCCCTCGGCCCCGAGACCGTCGTTGGGCTGGTCAGCCGTGGCCACCTCGTCCCGCCCACCAGCGGCGAACTGGCGAATCAGAGCAAGGGCGACGCGCTGTCGAAGGGCGTCGCAATCTTGCAGACGCTGTGGTTCGTACTGCAGTGCATCGCGCGGCGCGCCGAGGGCCTTCTGCTGACAAGCCTCGAGGTGATGACGCTGGCATACACGGTCATCACCGTCGCCATGTACGCCGTCTGGTGGGACAAGCCGCTGAACGTCAGCTGCGCGGTGCGCGTGCCCATGGAGGACGTCGCGGAGGCGGAGGCCGCCGAGTACGGCTCGTTCTGGGACCAGATCGCGAACTACGTCATTGGCGGACAGGACGAGTGCGTGGATCTGCGCCGGTGCGTCCGGGCGCCGACGTTCTGGGCCGGGGACCGCGACGACGATTACACCTCCATTGCGGACATCATCGCGCTGGTGGCGGCGATGGTGTTTGGCGCGGTGCATTGCATTGCCTGGTCTTACCATTTCCCATCGCCCCTCGAGCTGCAACTCTGGCGCGTGTCCGCCATCGCCATCATCGCCGTGCCAGCGGCCCTGGGTGCCGTCGTCGTATTGGCATTCATAATCCAGCTCTCTGAGAAGGCAACTGAGATCATGTTTATAGTCTCTTACGTGCCCCTGGCTTTGATCTATGTTTCCGCGCGTCTGATCCTCATCGTACTCTCGTTGACGTCTCTTCGAATGCTTCCCGTTGCCGCATATCAGACTGTGCAGTGGGCTACATTTATTCCTCATATATGAATTGTAAAATATTCCATCGGAAATTTCATACTCAGACACCATTAACTTTCCATAATGCTCAACCTGACTTATCAAAACTTCGAGCCAGAGCCGTATGTGTCACGGTAGGTGAAGACCTGCCAGGCCGCCGACCTCCGTGCCAGTGGCTCTTGCACTGCTCAACGGACACCGAGATCCGATCCGGTCACATCTTTCAGCATCTTTCTTCGACCTCCTTCGACCCACTCGTCCCCCCAATTCGATGCAGGCTCAGGGAGAATCGAGCCATCTCAGTGCTCAGCACTCGTAACGGCCCGCCACGCTGTTATCAACCCTACCTCGTAGTGTTTTCTGCTGCTGTAAGGCATCAACCAACCGCGCTTTGTCGCTGCGTTGTCCCAGGTTGTCCCGCTTCGTGTGCGCTACTGTCTCCTCGTCGACGCGAATGCCTCTGCATGATTCTGCACATAATCTCTGCATTCGTATCACACAGGCGTGTATCTGCCGAAGATGGCTCTGATAGGATAGAAAATAGAGATTTGGGTAAGTGTCACATACCTCCATATCAACGAGCCGATATTCATAATCACGGATAGTCAGAATCACAACACGCGAATAACAAGACTAATAGGCTACTCGAACCCCTTTCGCGGAAGCTAGCGCTATGTACGCGGAAAGCAGCTGTCCATCTGCGAACAGCGGTCGATTGACAGCATACATCTGGAACGGCGGGTGCTGGGGGCGAACGGTGCGCTGGTGCGGGGCCCCGAACATGGACACACGAGAAGACTCGGGGGAATGCAAGTCGACGAGGCGTGCCGCTCGCGGCGCAGCGCAGAACCGGCTGACTCGCCCTCAAGGGCGGCAGACAATTCCGAATCGCGCCACACAGGCTGGAATGATGCTCCTTTGCGCAGGAATGTAGGGTGGATAGGTGAAGGGGACGCCGACGGCGGATGCGGAAACAACAGGAAGCAACTCAATCTTGACCAGGAGGAGCGCAATGCCAGTGCTCAGAACGGGCGAGTCTCCACAGCACCGCGGGGATCTAAGCAAGGCAATAGAGCATATTCGCTAGCGATTTCAACCGAGTTTTAGCGCTCCACTCAATTCAGTTTCAATTCAGTTTCAAGACGAAACTCGGTTCAAATCGCCTAGCGAATATGCTCTAATAGCACGGGCAGTGATTGGTAGAGGCGAGTTCGGGAAGGGGTTGTATATCCGCCATGGAGCACGGACGACTTATATGCGGGGCCTGCCCTACGTAAAGTTTGGTGGTGGTCAGCTGTACCTTTGGCGGAGCGGACGAATATGCTTTGCGGCAGACCTGTCCAGGCACGCAGAAATGGCGAGGCTTTGCACCAACGAACGTGGAGCCTGCGGGACAGTCTGGGAGTGGTGCGTTGACACGAATTCAACTCGGGTACCTCTCAGCTGCGTGGGCCCAATTGACATACATGATCGCGGCATCAAGATAACGTCCTGCCGATTCCACACTTTGCAATGAAAGCACCACGATCGCAGCGACTCCATTGACAGAGGTACTCGAGAAGCTGCATGACGTCGAGCGCACGCAGAGCGGATATCCTCACTGGCTCAGGGAATGGCTGCAGTCAGCGGAATGTTGGAGACGGTGTGGGGAGTGCCTGCCGTCGTGCCGTGGACAGTAGGCCCAGTCAATCACACAGCAAGTGGACAGGGAAGCATCATGTGTGCTTGGATGGTCGCATCCCCACTTTGGCAGACCTCGCGAGCAACAATTTAGGCTATGGAAGGCACGTCATACTTTGGGATCTGGTGATCTCCATTCTCTCCAAAATCTCGATGAGGCTGTGATTGCAGATCTGCACCTCGGCATTCGCAGTGCTAGCCGAGCGATAGACGAGCATTGGCGTCAATTTGCATCATATGGAACATCGTCTCTGTTCGTCTCTATCATGCGAGCTATGCTGCGCAATCTGTCGATCCCTACAGGCTGCTTTTCGTAACCTTCAATAGCCTTCAATCGGCCGCCGGTCGCAACAGACTTCAGAGTCCGTGGATGCAAATCTAAAGATAGCGCTCATCTTAGATATCGCGTACGTCATCCTGCGTCACGAGCGCCTCCTCGCAGCCCAAACTTAAAGCACGACTCCCTGTTACAATTTGGTATAAATTCCAATGCAGCGCCGCCTCTCAGCAATACAACGCCTCTTTTCTACCAACCACATCATGTCTACCAAATCCACCTCTTCCGTGCAGTTCACCACCCGCTTCCCTTCGGGCGGCTTCAAGGAAATTCTCGCTCGCGACCGTGCTCGAGCTGCCAAGATCCTCGCGGGAGTTACCCCGCACGGGCCCGCTCATCACAAGAGGCATCGTCACCACCACGGCCACCATCACGCGCATAATGGCGCTGCGGCCCCGACTGCGAAGAGCACAGGGCTCGGCACAGCTGCGCCTGTCGCGGCAGGTGGGACGGCCGCCAGCGTCGACGCGACGGACTCGGGCGTGACCTACACCCTCTCCGTCGGCGTTGGTGAGCCCGCCACGCAGTACACCCTTCTCATTGTAAGTTGTGATGCTCAACAACGAGACCGCAACTGACAGCTTGCAGGACACCGGTTCGTCGAACACATGGGTCGGCGCGTCGACCAAGTACACCCCGACCAGCACATCCAAGAGTACGGGTGACAAGGTCACCGTTAGCTACGGCAGCGGTTCCTTCAGCGGGACAGAGTACACGGATACTGTCACCCTGGCCTCCGACCTCGTCATCACCAACCAGTCTATCGGCGTCGCGAGCACTGCCACTGGCTTCTCCGACGTCGATGGCATCCTCGGTATCGGCCCGGTGGATCTAACGAGCAGCACCGTCTCGGGCGAAAGCTCCGTGCCTACCGTGACGGACAACCTCTTTAGCCAGGGCACGATTCCTTCGGACACCATCGGCATCTCCTACGCGCCGTCATCCACTGCCAACGCGCCCAACGGTTCGCTCGATTTTGGTGGCACCGACTCGAGCAAGTATACCGGTGAGCTGGTGTACACTCCCATCACCTCCACCTCCCCTGCATCCGAGTATTGGGGGATCGACCAATCTGTATCGTACGGCTCGACATCCATTCTCAGCTCCACTTCTGGCATTGTGGACACGGGCACGACCCTTCTCCTGCTCGCGACGAGCGCCTTCACTGCCTACACTAAAGCCACTGGCGGCGTGGAGGACTCGACGACGGGTCTGTTGACAATCACAGAGGCGCAATATGAGAAGCTGCAGCCACTGATGTTTACTGTCGGATCTGTGAGTATCTTCTCCCCCCCCCTCTCCCCTTCGCTACTGATGGTCGATATCTCACACAGACGACCTACTCGCTCTCTGCGAACGCCCAGATCTGGCCACGCGCGTTGAATAGCACACTCGGTGGCGACGCGTCTAAAATCTATCTCGTCGCCGCTGATCTGGGGAGCGACATCGGGCAGGGCCTCGATTTCATTAGTGAGTCTCTCGCATCAGGATACGACATGACAGGACGCTGATGCATATCCGCAGACGGCTTTGCGTTCTTGCAGCGCTTCTACAGCGTGTTCGACACAGGGAATAAGCAGGTGGGATTGGCGACGACGGAGTACACCGATGCGACGACCAACTGAGTGCGAGGTCTTTATGCTGTGGCGCTTCGAATCTGCTCGAAGGAAGGGCGAAGGTGGAATGAAGAAGCAAGGATGGACTTGTACATGTATTCGGATTGTATATGGACTCAAACGGACTGGAAATGTGTATGGTTTGATATTTTTCTTAGACAAACAGCTGCGATAATGGAAACGATTAGATACTGTAGCTCAAAGTAAAGTCCGTCCGTCTTTCCGAGTCAATGCCTTCGAAGAGTGTGGGTCAGACTATGTTTCAACATGCTGGCGCTCGCCTCTACAGAAGCATCAATCTGCTGCCGCTGTTATCGTATCGATATCTTCTGAAGGAGAAGATTCGTCGACTGGCAGCAGTAGTAGGCCAAATGTTAATTGCTCGAGCCTCGGAGAGTATGTGTGACCGGATCGGAACTCGGCATCCATTGCGCTGGGCGCCTAGTGCGCCGCGGCCACATCACTGTTTTCCAGACTCTTTCTGCGCCAACATCCATGCCTTTTGCACACCTTTCTTCACTGCCTCTCCATAATATTACTCCGAGATCACAAGTCAACGGTCCACACTGCATATACAACGATTGCCGGATTTCAAACAGCAGAGCGCGAACAACACTAGAACTCGATTTCAATATGTCGCAGTACTGCCTTCAAGTCTTGTCTTATGTGCGCCTGCCTGTAGGCCATGGGCTCCTGTTTTCTACGCGATGGCTTGGCGCTGAAGACGGGCACGACGCCCGCACCCCAGACTGCTCTATATCTAGGCGGGCACGGCCTATCGAGAGGGAAGCCGGGACAGGAGGCGATCACGAGATACAGTTGCTCGGCGTTGAGCAGCTACGTATCGCAATCTGAGGGTGCGGCTGCAGGAACGGGCATTGCTGGTGAGTTGAGTTTCTGTTTCGTTTGCTCGCTTTCTCCCAAATCATGTGGCCTCTTTCTCGCGTCCGTCTTCCGTCGCGACAACTTATCCCAATCCCTCTTACACATATCTGATTGCGCTTCTTTCGATTACCTATCTACACATCCACGTTTTGTTATGCGCGTTGGCACGTACCTTGCGGTGCTTGGTGCCCCGGGACTGCTGCTCCTCCCAACCTCCGCCTACCGCAATCTTTTTCCTCGTTTACATGTCTCGTCCCGCTTCCGGTCCACCTTCTCGGCTACTCTTGGCTTAATTAGTTCGCGCCCACGGCTAAATTTGACCCCCACAGAACGCGGCCCACCTTCAATTGTAACCGCGAGGATGTCCATAGGTGTCGCGCTTCACCAGCCTCTTCAACAGAAAACCTACTGGCCACCAGCATTGCCGCCTAAACTCGCACCGTCGCAGGCGGCGCGCAGTAGAGATTGAACTTATGCTCGTCCATGCGTGCTAGCATGCCTATCAGGAGCACTCTGCTGCACCAGCGACAGAGAGGGGGAGACAAGGCTTTGGGGTGTGGCGCTGCGCGGGGACGAATTTCTGGAGCCAGACGGGATGCGCCGACAATGGGTTCATGATTGGGCGTTGGTCTTTGAAGAAAGACCTGTCCGCCGAGGCGAGGACGAGAGGGCAAGCAGCATGATTCAGCCGATTTAATGCAGATGCTCGCGCATAGCTATGGGTGGCTGAGAGCGCGCGTCAGAACACGGCTCCGTTTATGGATATAAGCCCAGGGCCAGGAGCATGGATGGCGGTCATGAGCGGGGTAGCTGCAGAGGAGAGTATCTGACCGGTTGGGGTGCGCTCGCGGCGTGTGATTGCTCACCGGAAGGCGCGCAGAATGGCGCGCATGTTGCTCAACGACGTCATGCACGTTCGGTCCAGGCGGCGGCGGGTCCAAGCCTCGCCTGGTCGGCTCCCAATTCGCATTCGCCGGCCGCTTTGTAGCAAATTTGCAGGCTGGGGCGGCTTCAAGGAGGTCCTCGCCCGCGACGGTGCCCGCGCCGCCAAGATCTTTGCGGGTGTCACCTAGCGGCAGCATGGGCCCGTCCAACACAAGAGGCACGTGCACCGTCACCACCACGGCCACCACGCGCACGAGGGCCCCGCAGCGCCCACTTTGAAGAGCACGAGGCTCGGCGCGGCTGCGCCAGTCGCGACGGGCGGGACTGCCGCCAGCATCAACGCGACGGACGCAGGCACGACTCAGGCTCACTGTCGGCCCGCGGCGCATACACTCTTATCGTGAGTCCTTTTCCTCTAAATTGAGATCACGTCTTACATCTTGCAGGGCGGCGGATCTTTCAATCCGTGGGTTGGCACGGCACCAAGTACACCCCCACCAGCACATCCAACAGCACGGGCGACAAGGTCATCGCGTCCGACGGCAGTGGGTCCTCCAGCGGAACGGAGTGTACCGACTAGTTACTCTCGCGTCCGACCTCGCTATCACTAACTAGAGCATCGGCGTCGCGAGTAACGCCACTGACTTCTCCTACACCGAAGGCATCCTCGGTGTCGGTTCTGTGGCCCCCCATCACATCCACCTCCCCCACTCTTGATCACCGGCCCCTCCGTGTCATGCGGCTCAACGTGCACCCTCAGCTCTACACCTGGAACTGTGGACATGGCACGGCACTCCTCCTGCTCGCAACCAGCGCGTTCACTGCCTACGCCAAGGCCAGCCGAGGAGTAGAGGGCTCCAGACGGGGCTGTTGACAATTACAGAAGCGCAATATGAAAAGCAGTATCCGCTGGTGTTTACCATTGGATCTGTGTGTATCTCCTTTCTTCTCTCCGCTTCCCTGCTGACTTTCGAAATCTCACCAGACGACATACTCATTCTCCGCGAACATTCAGATCTGGCCGCGCACTCAACAGCCTGCTTGGCGGTGACGCGTCTAAGATCTACTTGATGGCCTCCCATCTGGAGAGCGACATCAGGCAGGGCCTGAGTTTCATCAGTGAATCTCGCATACTGAGAATATGAGAAGACGATAGGGTGCCCATGCTTGATCGCAGATGGCTTGACTTTCCTGCAGCGTTTCTAGAGCGCGTTCAACACGCGCAACAAGCCGGTGGAGTTCGCGATGACGGAGTACTCCGATGCGACGACCAAATAGGCGCAAGCCGACTGCAGGCGGTTGTGAGCAGGTGCGATTCGGGCGGCCAGCTATGCGCTGTCCGAGATTCGCCAACTCATCTAGGAGGCAGAGGGGCATTCCATTGCGCCGAGGACGGGTCATCGAGGTAGTGATCGTCATCGACAGAAGCAGGAATCGGCCGTCATGCGGTCGTCAACACATCACTCGGGGACCTCGGGCATGCACTCATTGGAGACGCTGCAGTGGGTCGACACTTTTGATTACCAAGTACTGTCCAAGTGCGTATATATGAGGCCATCTATCGTGTATGTACTGTATCCAGGGCGCCTGTGTGACATCGAGCCCAGTCCTCGCCGTGAACGAATCGACTCGCATCCAACTTGGTCGCTCGCGTGCTGGCAGTGGTAATGACAGCCTTCTCATCGGCCCACCAAAGCCCTGCTCTCAGCTCGTGCGGGACATAAAACAGTAGGTCTCCGGCACCGTTGACCATCCACCCGCTCTCAAGAAGCCGCGAGGACTGCGTGAATCCCTCCGAGACTCTGATTTCATTCCCTCCTCGCTCTTGGCCATGCGAGCTCGGGCCATCTGCCGGCTTGGGCAGGGCGTTCAGCGTGCTGACGTCAAAGATACGGATGACCGAAGAACCGGCAGACGCAAGGCGCCGTCCGTCCGGGGAGAAACTAACTGAGTAAACTTGACCGCTCTGCCTTTCGAATGGCCCGACAACGAGAGCTCCCGTCTCTGCATCCCAGATGCGGACAGTCCCATCTTTTGAGCCCTATGCAACGTGCCGCCCGTCTGGTGAAAATGCTACTGACCAGACCCGATTGTTGTGTCCTTCGATTGCTACATAAGACCCCGCCTCTACGTCCAAGATGCGGATGGTCTGGTCATCCGGGCCCGATGCAATCTTTCGCCCGTCTGGTGAGAATGCAACTGAGTTGACCTCACCAGTGTGCTTCTCGAATGGCCCTGCGGCAAGAACACCAGCCTCCACGTCCCAGATGCGAACACTCTTGTCACCCGAGCCCGAGGCGACTCGGCGCCCATCCGGTGAGAAGACTACTGAGAAGACCCTGCTGGTGTGCCCTTCAAATGGCTCAGCATGGAGAGTGTTGTTCGCGACATTCCAGATGCGCACGGTGTTGTCATCTGACCCCGACGCGACCTTTTGCCCGTCCGGCGAAAAGGCCACTGAATTGACTGCACCAGTGTGCCCTGTGAATTCAATATGGGAGCCTTTCTCTACATTCCAGATTCGGCCGGTCGTGTCTGCCGAACCCGATGCAACCTGTCGCCCATCCGGCGAGTATGCAACCGAGTACACATATCCAGTGTGCCCTTCCAGAGGCCCGACAGCGAGTCCACCCGTCTCGGCATCCCAAATGCACACCGTCCCGTCGTACGAGCCAGACACGATTCGTCGCCCGTCCGGCGAGAACGCTATCGACAGGATGTATTGAGTGTGCCCTTTGAAAGGTTTGCTGGTATCGGTAACCAGAGAGCCCGGCTCGGCATCCCAGATTCGAACGGTCCCATCATCCGAGGCTGATGCTATGCGCTGCCCGTCTGCGGAGAATGCTACTGAGTTGATAAGACCAGTATGCCCTTTGAATATTGTAGTGACAGTGCCGGACTGTAAATCCCAAATGCGGACGGTTTGGTCGTGCGAGCCAGATGCTACCCGGGACCCGTCTGGGGAATATGCCACTGACATGACCCAACTAGTGTGCCCCTCCAATGGCCCGACAATGAGATTCCCTGTCTCTACGCCCCAGATGCAAACAGTCCTGTCATCCGAGCCCGACGCAACATGCCGCCCGTCCGGTGAAAATACAACTGAGCGAACACGATGAGTGTGGCCTGTGAATGGTCCGGCGACGAGAGTGCCTATCTCTACATCCCAGACTCGAATGGTTTCGTCACTTGAGCCTGATGCAATTTTTCGCCTGTCCGGTGAGAATGCGACCGAATTCACCCCACCGGTATGGCCCTCAAACGGCCCGGCGGCAGGAGCACCAGCCTCTGTGTTCCAGATGCGAACAGAGCAATCACCCGAGCCCGAGGCAACTTGGCGCCCGTCCGGTGAGAATGCTACTGAGAGCACATCACCGGTATGCCCTAGAAATGGCCCGGCGGCAAGAGCGCCTGTTTCGCCATCCCAGATGCAAACAGTGCGGTCGTCTGAGCCCGATGCTACTTTGTGGCCGTCCGGGGAGAATGACACTGACCTGACGGGACCGGTGTGGCCCCGTATTGGCCCAGCCGCAAGAAGGCTTGTCTCCGCATCCCAGATGTGAACAGTTCCGTCCTCCGAACCCGATGCAATATGCCTCCCGTCAGGCGAGAATGCTACTGATATGACCCAGGTCGTATGCCCCGTATACACCAGCTGCAGCGCTGCCCAGCCATAATCCACGTTGCCGCTTATCACAAGCACATTTTTTAGACTAGGCATGTACTGTTGCTTGATTATAGAGGATGGAGGTGAGAGAGGGATGCAGGATATATAAATGTGCGGCGTGCTATGCGCTATTACGGGTGCGAATACCCTCACGAATTTGAGAGCATCATTGGCCAAGGCTTGCAACCGGGTGGCGGCACTCTGATTTTCAATGAGTGACGGAGCCTTCACGATTAAATGCTTGACTCACCGGAACCCAGTTCTTCACCGCTATGATGGTTTGTGATGCGACTTGAACTTCGCCTATCAAGCTCAGGGCTTCCAACCAGAAGAGGAACTTCGCTTCAAAGATTTGCGAGATTGAAGATAGAATGGAGGAGTCCGCAGAAGGGATCTGGCGAAGATGATGACCCCAAAACACACAGGGGTACGACAGGCTTTGAGGGACGCTTTCCTTGACCAGCACTGAAAGACCGGTAATATTGGCGTTTGGAATGTAAGATGATTGCAAGCGGCACATATTGAAGCGAAGCCGTTCATTCATGATGTGCAAACAGCCCATAGTGAGGGCGCGTTGCTGCTCTTCAATATCGATGAACCATGGCTCGGAACCGCAAGCGCTGCTATCTGTGAGATAGTCGGGAAATGATTTGTGCAATGTGCGAGCTGGCTCCCCGGGGCTCCATGTAATCACACAGCCCAGACGTTGGAGTGCCATATGGCAGGTCCTTTCTGAGTCCTCAGTTGCTAGGAAGTCCGCTATTGTCTCGACCGTCAACGGAATTTGCCCGATTATTATGACACCGAGGATATGCTTGTAAGTTTCTGTCATTCCACCTGGTTGCCAGTTGCAGGCGGAAAGCAGTGCTGTCTTGTACAGCTCATGAAGAGTAAAGACCTTCCGCTGCTCTTGGGACAGCAACGACTTCAAACAGTCGACCGGGTCGTCTGCATCGATGAGTAGCTTCAACGCCGTGGAGGCCCAGATGAACAGGCCTGCGGCAAACGCCACCATGCTTTGCAATGCCTCTTTCCCTGGCCAGTCTTTTGGAAGACGATCAATGACGTGGCGGTCTGAATACATTTTCTTTATTTCGTGCGAGAGGTACAACATCATGTCTTCGTTGCTCGCCTGGGCTAAATCAATGGAATGGACATGGCTGGGAGAGGAGAGGGCGACTTTAATGTCGTGATCAGGCCGGCTGGTGATTAAGAAGCGGAATTGGGAAGGTAATTGGGCGAATTCCGGTGATTTAAGAATATTTAACAACGCCTGCCTAGATTTAGCGTCGCCGCATTCGTCCAACGCATCGAGGATGATCACAATGGGTCCAGATGTATTGGTGGAGGCATCGGATAGTGGTCCAAACAATAACGATGTAAATTGAGAGGCGAGGGGCGCGGAAACCACCTGGCGGTCGTTCTCAATCGCAGCAGTGACGGTAGAGCAGACAGTTTGGTGATGCTCTGCGAGTTGATACGCTAACGTGGTAATAACCCGCTTAGGAGCGCTCTCTTCCTTTGAGTTCCTGTCGAAAAAAAGAAAGGCGCCGCGCCTCTGTAATCCTCTAAAGTATTCCGCGACAGTAGTTGCCACCGTGCTCTTGCCCAATCCAGCAGCTCCGTAGAGCCACAGGATGTTCTTGTTGTCCGAAGAGTTCATCAACCAGTCAACAATCTCTTTCTGCAGGTCTTGCCGAGTACCCGCCAGGCATATGGGTCTATCAGCCGCATTCATCTGTGCAGGATTAAGGCCTTTCAAGAGGTCCGATTTGACTGAGGGGCGTGATGTTAGTTACAGCTACACATCCTCACAAATGAAAGGAGCGGACTCACCCAGCCTATCAACCCCATCGCGAGTTTGGGTCGATACGAAAGCTATGTGCATTTGGAGCCCTGACTCGAGCTTGTGGCGGAGCTCTTGCAACTTCGATGACAGATCGGAGACTGTCTTGCCGCGATTCGACACTGCCTGTCCTACAAGTCGAGCTGTTGCGAACACGATGAGAAAGGCCATTTGAAAACCCGAATCTACACTCACCGACGAAGCCACGATCAGTGTACTCGCGAAAGAAGATTCCGCACTCTGTGGTCTGTTTCAGGACGACCACGACGGCATCTCCGAGCTGCCGAATCTTGCTTGGAAGACTTTCGATATCGCCCACGAAGGAGTACAGGTCCTTCATGTCGTTGAAAAGGCCGATGACCGCGGCATCTGTTTCCTTTTGCTTTTGGTACGCCTGTTTGCCTGGATGAGTATGAAGCCGTTCGTTGCGACAAGGCACGACGAACCTTGTGCAACAAGTTCAGTACCTGCCAGGCTGCGTTGGCGTACGGATGGACCTATTGATGTCAAGTAAGCATTCCAATCCTAGGCACGGTTATCTAGAAATCTACCTTCGCCAATGTATCCACTACGTCGGCGGTAACCTCGGCAATCCGCCCAATCTTCTCCAGCACGGTCCCGAGGCTGACGAGGACATCCGTGTTCTGGGCTACGTTGGCGGCCAGAGCGTCTACCTTTGGAGAAATAGCCGCCACGGACGCGGCGAGCCCGGCATGACGATGGTGGGGATCTTCTGGCTCGGCGTGGGGGGAGAGTTCTTGGGCGTGTTCTCTGTTCGTGACCGCGGATGGTCCCACATCCGAGTTGGGCACTCCACCCGCACTAGGACGATCATTTTCCGCAGCGTGCGGGGCCTCTGGTGCAGCGCTACGTGTATCATCGGCTTTGTGACGTTGGTGTGCCTCTTGCGACGCGCGTGGTGTACTCTGGCCAGCTGCTGAGCTCCCTGCGGCGGAAGCATGGGCTGGCGCTGCGGGAGTAGAAAGCCCAGTTTCGTGATTGGCGCCACTTTTATTCGGCTGGAGGCGTCCGATAGCTTGTTGCCCTGTGTGAAGATTATTGTCGAGAGCCTCTGCGGTCGTTGCAGACCGAATCCAAACCGATAGAGAGCCCTCGGCATCAGACGCTGCCTTGTTGGGACCATGTTCCAGTTTCAGCTGCGTGACTACAAGCACATTGAGATCATATTAAATGTGAATGAATATATTAACTCACACTTCCCGCCTTCGCACCGTTGCAGCAGCTCCCGGACGGTCAAGGTGACTGTGCCAAAGCACGGATGGAGCGGCAGAAATGATTTGTGCTTTAACTTGATTAGAAGCGTTGAGGATTCTTGCGCCGATGATCTGGAAGCCCACGTCAGGAATTTAATAGGTTTTCTTCAGCCAATTGACTGACATGGTAACAGTCTCATTCCAGGTTGCCTGCAAGGTTTTCTTTGCGGTGCGAGTTCTGTGAGCTAGCTTCTGATCAACGTGCACCTTCACAAATAAGTTTGGTTTGTTCTTCTCCCGCAGCTTGGTATAATCATCTGAGGCCCATGATAAATCGTCGATGCCTTGGACTGAATAACAGGAGCCAGGTTAGCAAAACTGTGACGGACACGGCAACTGCTGCAGGCACTTGTCAAGAGGTAGCTCTGTGAATCCGCCATGGCACCCCACAGAGAAAGACCCTCGGGATCGAGATAGTAGCAGAGGAAGAAGCTGGTATCGATACTCGGAGGCAGCGCAGCAGCAGCGTTGCAGCCTCATGGCAAAGACCTTGCATGCTGTCGCGCCCACGTGAGCGGAGATGGAAGCTAAGAGACGCGCGAGCCGAGATATACTATCATATAGCCGCGCGTTGGCGATATAGACCTGCAGAGCTTGTGTGTCGAGACTCGAGATCGAAATTGCTGGTAACGGTGTCGATGAAAGTATCGTGTCACACTATAGTGACCTGGCCAGGCCGACGTGACTATACGTGACAAGAACCGGCCCGACCCCGCGGCGGCGGCTCGTCGAATCATCGCTTGCTTTATAATTGGGTACCGGCAACGCTCCCTAATCTGGCGTGCGGTGGCGCTCCGCCAGTGAGATGGTCACTTTTCATAACTCTTTGCACACTCACGATATGACCTCACTTAGTACACAAAAATTGTTTG
>JACXVL010000112.1:0-36728 GCA_014898675.1 Athelia sp. TMB | reverse complement strand
ATCATTAAAACCTACATTCCGATACTAATATTGGCTCTAAGGGGGGCGAGCCCGCCGGGGCTGAGTCGTCTGCATTGCAGAGGATGTGCGTCCCAAAAAGGAAATCCGCGCGCCAATGGTCTTGTTCACGCCGCGTCGACCTGTACCCTCCGCCTCGTCGCGTCTCTTTCTCGGGTCACAAACGATAGCTCCTCTCGGAAAAAATGGATGGAGCTCCCTAAGGAGAGCTCAAACTTGTGACACGCTCTTACGCAATAAAGAGAACCTGGACTCTGTTCAGGCTGGATCTGTCTCTGGTGTTACTGGAGACACATCTGGTGCTTCTCCGACTCTGCAGCATCTTCTAGATCGCAAAAATACCATTGAGGACGACTAAAAACGTCAGCTACGCAATGACAGGCAGAAGCTAAAGCGGGCGAAGGCTGCAGAGGTCACACGAAGGTTGATGTTGCAGGCATGGGCATAATTTGCCTTATTTTGATACTTATACTTCGATTTAAAACCCTAGCTCTATCTACATATCATCTATGCATATTTTATTTATTTATATATATCGTCAACTTTGCATTTTGAATGCTTGTGGCCGCTACTGAACACGATTCATGGGCGAGACCATCAAACGCGGCGATTTGGCGGAGCGCCACACGAACGCTAAATAAGGCAGCGTTGCCGGTACCCATTATAATCGTTTCCTCGTCTGCGCGATCTGATGCCCCTGCTCTGGATCTGCCGCCCAGCCCCAGATCACCGTTCGTGAAGTGACGTGCACCTCCTAGGCTTGGCGCAAGCATCAATGCAAGCTGCTCTCTCCGCCCGTGCCCGACGCACAGTCCTCGAGGAAACAGATCTGGATGTGGGCGTAGCGCCTGCAGCCCGGCTCGCCCGAGCGAGAAGCCAAGTCCCCTTGCTACTCGATGCGCATGCCGAGCGCAGCAAGCAGCACGACATGGAGTCCTTGCGCATAGCTACCCAGTCCGCGTGTCGAGCACAGAAGGCAGCGCGACACGACGCGACCTCAAAGTCAGCCTAATAGCGTGGACACTTCTTCTACTTGGCCTCGGCCCCGCGCACTGCTCCGCCTGAAAACGCTCATCCCCGCGTCCGTGAGGGAACTCCGCCCCGCCGTTTGGCGCTCGCTCTCCAAGCTCCCTCCCGTCGCGCGCTGCACGTCTCCCATGCTATGTTTGATCGATGTTGGACCTCGTGCACTCAACCGGCGACGAAGTCGAGGCATTCGAGGCCCGCCGCTCCAAGGCAAGCGTATGTAGCATCCGACTTCGTCAACAGGGCGAGTGATCGCACCTGCGTAGCACGGCTCGTCTGCTCCCGCGTGAGTCCGACCCCGACGCGCCCACCTCGCCCGTCCGCCTTTTCACGGCATATTCGCGTCCTGGTTGGGAGCCAGGTGGCACAGAACTTGCCAAAGCCGACAGAGACTGACCCATTGATGTCCTCCAGAGCGCGATTACCTCATGCGCAGGCGACGCGGAAGCTCGTGGCTCGCGAGCCAAGTTCCTGAGACACTTGTTCGCGCCCTAGATACGCCCCTCTCGTCGTTTTATTCGCCGCCGCCTCCCACTGAAGCAAATCCTCCTTCGATGAACGCACCCCTGCCCCTCGTGAACACGTGGGCAAAATTTCTTCGATGCGACGCCCCATGACCTGGACAACTTGTCCTCGAGCAACTAGGAGCTACAGAATTCCGACTTGCGCCCGCGCTCCAAATTCACCTCTCGTACGATGAAGGCCGTCCCTCAGCTCGCAGCCCCATCTACACCCTTTTTCGCAAGAGCGGCTTGACCGATTTAGGACCAACGGTAAGGCGACGACGGGAATCTGCGCAGCACGAGCTCGAGCTCGCCGCACTACCCGCCTTTGCGACCGCCATAGGAACATATTCATGGTCCCGGAGAGGGGCGGGTCGCCTGCGCTAGCGGTGTATTTTTTCAATGATCGGATTCGCGTTTCAGAAGGCGTCTTGCTTCTCTAGCCTCGCGCGCTCCACCAACGTGGTAGGGATGACATGCGCCAATGGCAAGGCTGCGCTCTCGGTAGTGTTCTTGTCGACTGCCATTGCGCCGATGATTAGATGAAGGCCAGCAGTGGAAAGTGGTGCGTGCCCTTTTTTCTTTTAGGCCATGGGCACGAGTGCTGATGGATTTGTAGAAATGCTCGGGTGACCCGAGACCAGGAACAGGGTGCGTTATGTGCCGCTGCGGTGCCCACTACTATCTTCAGCAACAAGCATTATTATCTTTGAGGCAGTGGAGCCGGACAAAGAACTGGAGAATCTCACAGTGAGTTTCTCTGAAACGTGGCCCCCATCTTCCCCAGCACCCGTAAACACACCACGCTTCCCTAATTTGTGCTCTCTAGAGTCCTCACCGGTCCCCCGGGGCACACGCTCCAGCGCCTTCCCAAGTTGCCCTCTAACATCGCTTTTGCGGATCTTATGCTATTTCAGTCTAAGGAGAGTACTGACTTTCGATTTCAGTGGGTGCGAATCCAGATTCAACGAGCTCTGGAACCTCCCTGCACTCAATAAAACGATGTTCGTGTTTGCTGAGGAGCAGCAACTTCAGCAATCTTTTGATACTGCAGTCGCGGAGCGGCTTCTTGGGCAACAACTATGGAGATGCGCGCCTCGAAGGTCTGGAGTGGTTACTCGCTCAATGCGCGTACGGCAGATCTGCAGGCAGAGAGGTGGCGGAAAGGTAGGCCCCATTCTGGCACGCACATATCATATGCGAGGGACGCGGAGATGGTATGCTGCCATGGCGTATTTCGATATTTTGAAAGGTCGAAGGCGCTGGAAATTCGCAGAAGGACTAGTGACTACCAGATTAGCGCATCGCCAACGCTACTTTGTAAATTGTAATTCGTCTGGTTTAAAGCGCATGGAAACTTTGAAGTCAATATATCACATTTGATCGCTTCAATCATAGAGAGTCTTGGGTCAGACCTTGACGTTTGTACAATGTATATCTATAGTACTGGAACTGCACTTCCTTGACAATGACTTGGACTGGCCTTGGTGGTTGCCAATCGCGATCACGTGCACATACCTCTCGATCTAAGATCTGCGTTCAGCACAATTTCGTGTTTGTCGCTTTCTTCCTCCCACCAACCATCGTCCCCGCGAACCAAGGTCAGTGTTCCAAATCTTTTCATCCATATGCTCATAGAGTTTGATCGATAGGCAACGGATTTCCAGCAATGAGCATCAGCCATTCGACAAGCCCGCTTCCTCCTTCGACAACACCTTAACCTCAAGCTACCCCAAGCCCGCCGCCGCCGCCGCCGCCGATCTCGCCAAGGCCAATATCGATTCAAAAGCAGCTCAAATGTTGCAGCGGCCGGTTGACACCAAGACACTCACGGAGGGGCCGCGACGTCGGGCTGCTCAGTGCCTTTTACACCCATGTCGGTGTTGGGAGGGCAGCCGCATCCTCCGGGTGTAGGACGCAAGCCTTCTCTGTTCCGCCTTGGAAGACACTTCGAGTGCCGCCAATTTTTTGACCCGCTCTCCTCTGGAGCAGCAGCGCGTGTCGCGTCCCGTGAAGGCTGGCTTGCCGGCCCGAGGATATGCGCATTGCATTCTTTCCCGCTCCTCAAGCTCCACTCCCGCCCTGTCCCTGACGATGAGTTGCCCCTTCCTCTTTTGCATATATGCTTCTATTGTTGACACGGGTCACGGGCCGCCTGACGTGGTTCCGATTAGGATTCCATCTGCGTGTTGGCTACGGTGCGCAGCAAGTCAGGTTGTTTTTCTGGGATGAAGATGTCTATCTGACTACGTACCTGCAGATCGCATTAGAAGATGTCACAGCAGGAATGAAGCTGGAGAAGGATGCAGTCACGAAGTTTAAGACTGGGGGCATAGAACTTGTTTCCGTGGCTTTGTAACGACTTTATGCAGCTTTATGCAAGATATTAAATTGAACATGGCCATAGCATGTGACTTCCAAAATGTGTGTCATCAACCCGCTATTCAGTATATCCCGCCTCCCGTGATGCCTGTGTTCGCCCTTGTTGGCCCAGCTCACCCAACGCGCACTCGTTCCAGTGCGCATCCTGCGCGGATACTCCCCACTCCTACAACAAGACTAATATTTCATCGGCACTGGCGGTTATTAGAGAAGAGTCACAGGTACCGGATATCCGGATTCCATAATAGAAACCAGTCAGACGTCTTGAAGACATTTGACATGAGGTTGAGTTCGGTTCCTAGGGGAGGCCAATACTATTTGGGGGTGGGAGAATGTTGAATAGACATATACTCGTTCACAAAAGCGTGAACTAAGCATGGAGTACATGTCATAACCCGCATGGAAGTGGCATTCCATTCGTGTAAGCAGCGGCTGCACAGATATAAGTGGATTTGCAATAGATCTTCCTATTGGAAGCCCGAGCCTAGGGCGAGAAAACGAGTGTCGATTAGATTGAGCCTAACATGAGGTCAGCAACTAAACGTATAAGCGGGCACAAGACGTACACGGACATCTTACAACGCATACGAAGCTTGAAATCAGATATGTCGAAGAAAGGAGTAGTGTGTGGGCACGGCACGCTTTGTCCAGATGGAAATGGTCGTTTGAAATCGGATGTCGTTTCGTGCTGATGGCTTTGTTCCAATTTTCCTCCCTTTTCGTCTCTTTCCGTTATGCCCGAATAGGGGGGAAGCAGGTGAGAGACGAGGATTTAGATTTCCGCAAACTTCCGCGACCCCTTCACTGCGCTCAGTCTTGTGGCAACCCTCCTCATCGCTCGAAAACGAGCTCCTCGGGTCATAAAAAGTCGACCCGAAGCCCTACACCCCCTTCACTGCCCGTACGGGTACTCGAGTGCAGGGCACAGATCGGCTTCTGCTTTCGTACAAGGCGGCAGAAGCGGAAAGGCAGGGATTATTGTTTCGGCGCAGGATCTCATCCTGCGGGTTTCGTGAGGCGTGCTCGTGCGTCGCTCATGTATCCTCATATGCGCGCTTTTTGAGATAGCAGCCATTGAGCCGACGGGGATGCAGAGCCAGCTGAAATCGTGTGAAGTAGGTCGGCTGACGCAGACACTTTCCCACCAGCTCGCGTCTCTCTGGTACCGTAGGGTCTTCGCAGTGCGGCTGGGAACGCTAGGTGGAAACGAGTTGGGCACGGCGGGGCCGAGCTCGCACGGCAGCACGCCGTACGCGCTGTGCAGGTCCGACTAGACGCTCTCAGTAGTCTTTGGATGTTGAAACGGGAATACACGCTGCTCTTGGCGCTATGGCGCACCCATGAGCTCGTCTTGATCGAAGGGGGCGAGAGGAACAGATGGCAATTGGAATGCAGGCGCCTCGTCTCTGTTGGGCTACCGGCTTTTCCTCCACCGAACAGCTAGATGATGACGGTGTTAGTATCTGCGAGCAGGGAGTGGGGCCCTCTTCGCTGAGCGCTGAGGGGTGGACTTGGAGTCGCAGCTTAGCGGATGCAGGAGTGCCTGAGCCCAGAGCTGATCCATCGGGCAAGATTGGGCCCTGGCGCTGAGTTTGGTCATAGTAGATTGGGCGTACATTGACTAGAGAGCTGAGGAGAGCCGGAACGCGCTGAGGAGACACTGAGACGAGGCAAAGATTCAGCGAAATGAATTTGGCCGCGGAAGCAATTGAAATGCATTGTGCTCTCATGAATCTTGATCAGTTTGCTCTCAGTTTTGTTTTGTTTTGTAATGTCCATTGCGCTTGGACTTTCGGGCTTCATCATCTCTAAACGAAATCGCCTGAAATATTCATCTAAGCGCGATGGATTTAAGCCATTTGACGCTAGAAATTCTGACGTGACTCTGTTTTTGCATCCTGCCAGTGACCGCCGCCGCCGCTTTCATCTTGCTTCATCTGCCAGGTTATAACTTTGCGTCTGTCTCCAATTTCTTATTACTGATATGTAACCTGTTCTAGGTCTACTTGAAGCTCGACATCAAAACCCAGTGCCAGACCACCCCGAAACAACTAATAACGACTCTAGGGCACAGAGCTCTAGACTCAGAAGCTGCTTGAAACGGGATCACAGCTGTCTCTGCGCAAAATAGAGAAGAAGGTTGCGCCGAAGTCTTGAGAACCTACCCAATCGTCGATGTGGAGGCCCACGCTCCAGACTAAGGAGTGAGTTGCACATACTCTGTTTCTAGGAATCGCCGACGCTGATCGATACCAGCGCAAACCATTCCATCATATGCACATACGATGCTCGGAAGAACAGCATGACAATGAATTACCCCCACTATTCTCAAAACTGTAGGACCGGGATCTGGTGCTCATTATCACAAGCGCGTCCCTGAGGTGAGCATCACCATGCACGACGGCCGAAACAATCTCAAGCCTTGACAAAGAGAAGTACATGCTAAATATCCTGTTCTAGACTTCAACTTCGAGTGCGCGGCGCAAGCTTCCGCTACCTGTGACCTCGTCCTGCAATCTCTGGCGAACAAAGTGGTCGCTACATCTCCTCTCTCTGCCGCGCAGCTCAACAAGCCCGAATGGCTGCGAGGGGCGATGGAAGTGGGAAACCTCCCCATAGACGATACATGATCGCAGTTCCCTCCAGCGCGCTGTCAATGTCCCTGGGAACGAGATCCGCGCCTCCCGACAGGACGGCGGGCCAAGACAGATGAGAAGACGAGTGCCTACCGCTGGGACCAACCAACGCCGTGTGAGGGTTGCCTAGTGCTCGTTCGAGGAGATTTTTCTGGCCTGGAAGGGTGCAGTGTACATATCACACCGAATGACCTGTCAATGCTGCAGACTTTCAGAACTCCCTAGGTCTCATCTCATTGCATTTCTACAACAAGTGATACACGAGAGTTTCGAGCTGGTATAATCTCGCGACAAAACTCTGCCAGGCTTCTTCCCCCTGCTACACGATCCTCAGGTGGCACCTGCAGGCGCCCAGTCAGGGGATCCGGGATCCACCTCACCTGATCCTGCTCTGCTCGGCGATCTGCATCTCCGGAAGGCACGCAGGCACTGCTCATTCCTTCAAGTTGGATGTACCAAGGTTCTTCCTTCCTCCTTTCTGAGTCGCGGAGCAGTTCCAATTGAACGGCCAGTCAACACATTCTTGGCGCCACTGGACTGCAAACACACATACAACCCCACTAGTATCCCCGCTCGCTAGTAATCATCCTTCTCGCTTGTTGCTCTATCGATCGTGCTGGCTAGTACTCAGCCCTCGAAGCCGACACTGCCCTGCCACCGAATCCCGTTCGCTACCACCACCAGCGCACGCAAAAGATAGCCCCGTTTGCGGTCAAGATCTGTCCTCTAAGTACACTCCAAGACCCTTGACGTTGCCCCTGATCTCGAATCAGAGGCGTCCGCGCGGCCTCGAGGCTCGAGAAAATTTGCAGCACAGGCGTCCACAATCTGGGGTATAGGTCTTCTGACTGAGCGTGTCTGGGTCATAGCTAGTGTGAGAAACTTGCATGTGGAACATAATGCCTAGATTCCCGAATATCAGAAGCGGCGAACATGCATATCGGGCCATTGAAACGTTAAGCAATTCAGAGATGCATTTGTTGAGGTGACGATGGTGAATGGAAGGGTGAATGGAAGGGGAAGATTGAGTGGGCGTGGTCGCGCGCAGAAGTTACTGAATGGTGGTCGCGGCGCACCAAACGGAATTCATATGCTCGTGTGGAGGCGAGCTTTTGTGCGCGGAGATGGGATTGCAAACCAGTTCTATCGTCGGTCACCGTTAGGGAGCAATCGGGAGATTCTGCGAGAACGTCTCACGTTCTTCCCGCAGTCGCGTTTCCGCACGTTCTTGACCGCTCGCTGCAACCAGACGAGCCGCAAACGTCCCATCTTCCAGCGCGTTGGTATTGGGGAGGAGAGAGCGCGGTGGGGCGGAGAGAGGACGGTATTACATGCGCGCGTTGCGGGCCGGGCTGCTTTGAGTCTGCCCACAAGGGAGTGGTAATGCGTGAGCCACAGTCAGCAGCGGAGGCGGGATTAGGTTTGTGGCTTAGGCGCAGGTAGACGAAGCTTAAGGCAAGGAGTGCGGGAGGACAACTGCAGGCGGTTGTGAGGTGCTATTCGGCCGGCCAGCTATGCGCTGTTCGAGATTCGCCAGTCTATACGGCAGAGGGGCATTCCATCACGCCGAGGACGAGTCATCGACGTAGTGAGCGTCATCGACAGAAGCAGGAATCGGCCGTCATCGTCATCGCATCGCTCGGGGAACTCGGGCACGCACTCAGGGAGACGCTGGTAGACGCAAACATGCAGGCTTTTGATTACCAGGTACTGTCCAAGTTCGTATATATGAGGTCATCTATCGTGTATGTACTGTATTCAGGGCGTCGGTGTGACATCGAGCCCAGTCCTTGCCGTGAACAAATCGACTGGTATCCAACTTTGTCGCTCGCCTGCTGGCAGTGGTAATGACAGCCTTCTCATTGGCCCACCAAAGTCCTGCTCTCAGCTCGTGCGGGACATAAAACAGTAGGTCCCCGGCACCGTTGACCATCCACCCGCTTTCAAGAAGCCGCGAGGACTGCGTGAATCCCTCCGAGACTCTGACTTCATTCCCTCCTTGCTCTTGGGAGTGCGAGCTCGGGCTGTCTCCCGGCTTGGGCAGGGCGTTCAGCGTGCTGACGTCAAAGATGCGGATGGCTGAAACACTGGCAGACGCAAGGCGCCGTCCGTCTGGAGAGAACACAACTGAGTGAACTTGGCCGCTCTGCCTTTGGAATGGCCCGACAACGAGAGCTCCCGTCTCAGCATCCCAGATGCGCGCAGTCCCGTCGGCCGAACCTGATGCAATGTGCCGCCCGTCCAGTGAGAATGCCACTGACCAGACATAACCGGTGTGTTCCTTGATTACCACACAAGACCCCGCCTCCACGTCCAAGATGCAGATGGTTCGGTCATCCGAGCCCGATGCAATCATTCGCCCGTCTGGTGAGAATGCGACTGAGTTGATCTCATCGGTGTGCTCCTCGAATGGCCCGGCCGCAAGAACACCAGCCTCCACGTCCCACATGCAAACACTCTTGTCAGACGAGCCCGAAGCGACTCGGCGCCCATCCGGTGAGAAGGCTACTGACCAGACCCTGCTGGTGTGCCCTTCAAATGGTCCGGCGGTGAGGGTGCCGTTCGCGACATCCCAGATGCGCACGGTCCCGTAATCTGACCCCGACGCAACCTTTTGCCCGTCCGGCGAAAAGGCCACTGAATTGACCACGCCCGTGTGCCCTGCGAGTGTAATATGGGAGCCCTTCTCTACATTCCAGATGCGGACGGTCTTGTCTCCCGAACCCGATGCAACCTGTCGCCCATCCGGCGAGTATGCAACCGACCACACAGCCCCAGCGTGCCCTCCCAGAGGCCCGACAGCGAGTCCACCCGTCTCGGCATCCCAAATGCACGCCGTCTGGTCATCCGAGCCGGACACGATGTGTCGCCCGTCCGGTGAGAACGCTATCGACCTGATGGCTTCAGTGTGGCCTTTGAAAGGTTTGCTGGTATCCGTAACCAGAGGGCCAGGCTCGGCATCCCAGATTCGAACGGTCCCATCAGACGAGGCTGATGCTATGCGCTGCCCGTCTGAGGAGAACACTACCGAGTTGATCCAATCAGTGTGCCCTTTGAATGTTCTGGTGACAGTGCCGGACTGTAAATCCCAGATGCGGACGGTTTCGTCGGACGAGCCCGATGCTACCCGCGACCCGTCTGGGGGATACGCCACTGACACAACAGATCCAGAGTGTGGTAATGGCAGGGCGGTGACAGTGCCTGCTTTTATGTCCCAGATGCGAATGATATTGTCCGACGAGCCCGATGCAACACACTGCCCGTCCGGCGAAAACGCTACGGACAGGATTGAACCAGTGTCCCCTGTCATTGCCACATAAGAGCCCCTCTCTAAGTCCCATATTCGGATGCTCTCGTCCTCCGACCCTGATGCGACTCGCAGCCCGTCCAGTGAGAATGCTACTGAATTCACCTCACCAGTGTGTCCTTCGAATGTGGCAGCCAGAGCACCACCTGCCTCTGCGTCCCATATTCGGAGGGTGTGGTCTATTGACCCTGAGGCAACTTTCCGCCCGTCCGGAGAAAATGCTACTGAGAGCACATAGTCGGTATGCCCTAGAAATGGCCCGGCGGCAAGAGCACCCGTTTCGCCATCCCAAATGCAAATAGTGCAGTCATCTGAGCCTGATGCTACTTTGTGGCCGTCCGGGGAGAACGTCACTGACCGCACCCAACCAGTGTGCCCCCGGATTGGTCCTGCTGTGAGAAGACTGGTCTCCGCATCCCAGATGTGAACACTGTTGTCCTCCGAACCTGATGCAATATGCCTCCCGTCAGGCGAGAATGCTACTGACATGACCTCCCCAGTGTGCCCAGTATACACCAGCTGCAGCGCTGGCCAGCCATAATCCACGCTACCACTTATCACAAGAACATTTTCTAAGCTGGGCATGTACTGTCGTTTAATCAGAGAGGATGAAGGTGATAGAGGTATGCAGGAGATGTAAATGTGTGGGGTGCTATATATCATTGCGGGCGCAAATACCCTCACGAATTTGAGAGCATCATTGGCCAAGGCTTGCAACCGGGTGGCGGTACTCTGTTTTTCAATGAGTGACGGAGCCTTCACGATTAAATGCTTGACTCACCGGAACCCAGTTCTTGACCGCTATCATTGTCAGCGATGCGACTTGAACCTCGCCCATCAAGCTCAGGACTTCCAACCAGAACAGAAATTTCGACTCGAAAAATTGTAACATCAAAGATAGGATTGTGGACTCTCCGACAGGCATCAGACGCAGATGGTGCCTCAGAAATCGACAGGCATAGGCCAGATTTTGAGGAATGGCAGCGTCAATACGTGCCGCAAGATCCGTGATGTCAGCGTTTGGGATGTGGGATGACTTCAGGTTGCAAATGTTGAAGCGAAGTTGTGAGTTCATGATGCGCAAGCAGCCGACGGCGAGAGCATGTTGATGTTCGTTGATGTCAATGAACCAAGGCTCGGCACCGCATGCAACACGATCTGTGAGGTAATCGGGGAAGGATTTATGCAGCATGCGAGCGGGCTGCCCTGGGCTCCATTTTATTACACTACCAAGACGTTGGAGAGCGATCCGGCAACTTTTTCCAGAGTCCCCAATTTCCAGTAGGTCTGCCATTGTCACGGCCGTCAAGGGCACTTGGCTGACTATCATGATCCCGAAAATGCGCTTGTAAATGTCTGACTTTCCGTCTGGACCACAGGCGGAGAATAGAGCAGTCTTGTACAGCTCGTGGAGATTGAGATCCGTCTGCTTTTGAGCCAACAGTGACTGCAAGCAATCCGCTGGGTCGTCTGCGGCCATAAGCAGCCTGACCGCTGTAGCGGCCCAAATGAACAGACCTGCCGCGAGTGCTGCCAATCTGCGTATTTCGATCTCACTTGGCCATCCTGGCTCAAGCTCGGCCGTGGAATGAGACAGTTGGTATATGCTTTGTGTCTTGGACCTGATGTACTGGCACAGGTCCGCAGAGCTTGCCATGGAGAGATCAACGGGATGAATGTGGCTGCCCAAGTGAAAGGCATTTTTTATGTCACGTTCCGGGCGGCTGGTGATCAAGAAGCGAAATTGACGAGGTAATTTGGCGAATTCTGGGGACGACAGAAGCTGCAGCAGTGTTATTCTGGAGTCGGCGCTGCCGCATTCGTCCAGAGCGTCCAGAATTATCACAATCGGTCCCTCAATCTGTGTAGAGGCTTCGGATAGTGGTTGGGAGAGTAATGAGGTGAACTGAGATTTGAGAATCGCCGTCTCGCACAACAGAGGGTCTCGGTCTATGGCGGCGGAAACAGCGGAGCCAACAGCTTCATTGCACTTTGCGAGCTGATACGCTAAAGTGGAGATGACCCGCGAAGGCTCACTCTCTTCCTTTGAGTTCCTGTCGAAGATCAGAAACGCACCACGCCTCTGCAATCCTGCAAAGTGTTCCGCGATGGTAGTTGCAATGGTGCTTTTCCCCAACCCTGCAGCCCCGTGAAGCCATAGTATATTTTCATTCGAGGGATTCATCAACCGCTCAAGGATATCATCCAGCACATCTTGTCTGGTACCTGATAGGCACGTCGGCCTGTCTCCCACAATCATCTTTGCACGGACAAGTTTTTCCAAGTTGTCAGATTTGACTAATGAGTGGGATGTTAGCTATTGATGCAGATTTCCGTAGAGAAGTGAGCTAGTGGGCTCACCTAGTTTGTCGACACCCTCGCGAGTTTGGGTTGACACGAAAGCCGTGTAAAGATCAAGCCCTGACTCGAGGTTATGCCGGAGATCTTTCAACTTCGATGACAGATCGGATATCGTCTTGCTGCGATCCGACACTGCCTGTCCTATAAGCCGAGCTATAGCGAAGATGATGAGAAGAACCATATGGAAAGGCCAAAATTACACCCACCAACGAATCCGCGACCGCTGTAATCGCGAAAGAAGATTACACATTCAGTTGTCTGTTTCAAGATGGCCACAATGGGAGCCTCCAGCTGCCGAATCTTGTCAGGGAGGCTTTGGACATCGCCCACGAAGGAGTACAGGTCCTTCATCTCGTCGAAAAGACCGACGACAGCGGTGTCCGTGTCTTCTTGCTTTTTGTACGCCTATTTGGCTGCATGAGTATGGAGCCATCTACCGTAATGAATCTTGACGAACCTTGTATAAGAAACTGACCACTGACCAGGCCGCGTAGGCGTACGGATGAACCTGTTTCATGCCAAGTTAAGTCCTGATCCCGAACACGAGGATCTGGTATTTACCTTCGCCAATGTGTCCATTGCGTTGGCCGTAACATCGGCAATTAGCTTGACTTTTTCGAGCACGGTTCCAAGACTAGCGAAGACGTCCGCGTTCTGGGATATGTTGGAAACCAGAGTGCCCACGTGAGGAGAAATTGCTGCCAGGGAAGAGGTGAGGCCCACATGGTGGCGGTGAGGATCATCGGGCATGGCAGGTGGGGAGATTTCTTGGGCATTCTCCCTGCTCATGGTATTGGATGGTTCATGCTCCGAGGTGGGTCCTCGACTCTCACTGAGGCTATTGTGTTGCCCAGCGTGGTGAGCTTCCGGGCGCTCTGGTGCGGCGCTACCTGCATCATCGGCTTCGGGATGTTTGGCAGCTTCTTGCGCAGTGCGCGATGTACTGCCGCCAGCTGCTGAGCTGCCTGCGACTGGGGGGTGGGGAAGCGGTGTGGGAGCGAAGGGCACTGTTTCACGGCTGGCACCACTTTTCTTTGGCTGGAGACGTTCAACAGCCTCCTCTCCCGTGTGGAGATTGTTCTTGAGAGCCTGGGCGATAGTCGCAGCCTCGATGAAAACAGATATAGAACCATCAGCATCGGACGATGCCTTCTTAGGACCATGTTGCAGTCTAAGCTGCGTTGCTAAAAGCACTTTGAGATGACGATCAATGCGAAGGAATATAACAACTCACGTTTCCCGCCCTCGCACCGTTGCAGCAGGTTCCCAACAGTCACGGTGACGGTGCCAAAGCACGTATGGAATGGCAGAAAAGACTTGTGCTTCAATTTGATCAGAAGCGTTGAGGTTTTCTCCGCCGACGATCTAGGAGTACACGTAAGGAGTTGAGTGGATTTGCTTCAGCCAATTGACTAACATGGTGAACGGGTCATCCCAGGTTGCCTTCAGGGTTTTCTTTTGTGTGCGAGTTTTGTAGGGCGGCTGCTGATCAACGTACACCTTCACGAATAGGTTCGGGTTGCGTTTCTCGCGTCGCCTGGAGTAGTCAATCGAGGCCCAAGATAAATCATCGATGCCTTGTACTGAACGGAAAGAGCTAGGTTAGCCAATTTGTGACGGACGCGGCAACTGCACCACGCACTTGTTAAGAGATAACTCTGCGGGTCCGCCATGGACTCCTACGCCGAAAGACTTTTGGTCGAGATGGTAGTAGAACAATGATGAAGACGATGGTATCGCTCCTCGGAGGCAGCGCTACAGCATTGAACGTTGCAGCCTCATGGTACAGACCTTGCAGTGCTGTCGTGCCCACGGTCCACGTGAGGGGAAATAGAAGCAAAGGAGGACGCGCGCGGGCCGCGATATGTCTGCGTGATGACAATAAGGACGTGCAGGTTTGTGTGTCGAGACTGAAGCTACTGCAGACTGCAGTGCACGATCGTCGGGACCTCTCTGTCCCTTCACTGAGAATTTCTGGCGGGCGCAAAGACTCTCGCGCCACAGCCAGAGACCCCATCAAACCAGCCCAGGGGCACTCCCGAAAAGGGACCTCCCGGACATTAGCGATCGACGGCGCCGCATCGTCGTTACCGTCGCCTTTTCTTCCCCACCACCATCCCCACCACCTCGCCGCCGTCTCCCCGTCTCCCTTCCTAACCCTGTCAGGTGCGTTTGACCTGGACATGGATAGTGGACGTGGCGCGCTGGTAGGGGTATATACGTGAGGGCGGGATGGGTTTGGGGCCGGTCAGTGTGCAGTCGTCGGCCGCGTGCTTACACCCCCCTGCGCCGTTGGGTGTTGTCGCTGGGCGGATCCAGGGGGTGACAGGCATGTAATAGACTGTATATCCCCCCAATGCCATAACTTTCATTGCTATTGACCTCTTCCCTGCCCTGTCCCGCCCTGTCCCGCCCCTCCCAAATTACATTTCTCCTCCCAAACCTGTCTTTCGGGTCCCATTCTAGCCATCAGTGCCTTTTGCAACCCAATTACCTTACCACCCACCATCTTGACACCCAACACATAGCCGATATCACACATCATTTGCAATAATAATACAATGTATGTACTGTATACAATTTGACTGAGCAGGATGGACCAAGCATAATCCGGCCTGAAAAAGTGCACAATACACATTAATTTAGCTGGAAAGAGGCGCAGTGGTGGTGAAGGTGAGAGAAGCAATGGCGGCAACGTCGGCGGCGGGGGTGATAGTGATGACAATGGCGGCGTCGGCGACGACGACGCGGCGCCGTCGATCACTCATGTCTGGGAGGTCCCTTTTCGGGGAAGGCCCCTGGCCTGGTGTGATGGGGTCTCTGATTGTGGCGCGGGAGACTTTGCGCCCGCCAAGGCGCCCTTCACTGACCCCGACGCGTCACCAGTCCGCGTCACTGCCACTGCGCTGTCATCTTGCGTTTGCCTTTCGTCTTCATCCATTACTAGCAGATACCCGTGCTTCGCCACGGGATAGCAAATACATGTTGCTAACATCCTACCCTAATTGCTGAGAATGTGATTGTATGCCATGTTTTTCCATTTTTCAACCTTCCAAGTGGCCACTCGCCACCACCTGAAGGTGATGGCGAGTGGCCTCCCGTGCCCGTGTACCTTGACTGATACTCGTCCGTGCAAAAAGCTAACAATATAATTGCTAATTGGTATCAATTCTCGATCCAAGTACTTGCCTGATTGCGAGCACTCGGAGAGGCCAGGCAAGCAGTTAAAAAGCCTACTCGCCACCACCCTTCAGGTGCTGGCGAGTAGCCTCTCGTGCCCAGATACTGTACCTTTGTACAACACACCTGCACAAAATTATTTTTGTACCAGCTACCCCAGCCAGCCTCAGTCAACCCATTTCCGCATTTCGGGCGCGCAGAGTTGGATGACAGCTTGATGACAGCCAGTCTCGACCATTTGCACGTGCTCGTTGCTAACCGAAATCAGCTGGCCAATCACATCGCGTCTTTGTCTCGTCGTTTGTCTAACCAATCGGAAGGACCCCGAGAATTACGTGAACCCCGTTCTGCTTTAGAATAGAGATTCCCCACGCGATCCTGTACACCTACTCTACTAATCTGCGGCCCACCTCGTCCAGGCCCCAGGCAATCGTCCACGCACATGAATCAACCATGCACCTCCTGTATGCCATCCTTCTCCCGGCCGCACAAGCACAAGCACGAGCCCCCGCCCCCGCCGCCCGATGCTCTTCCCCCGAGGAAGAAGATCTCGCTGCGGTCGTAGTGCCTGCATTTCGACTCGCCCACTGACAATGGAGGTCAATCGCCGCAAGCAGGGCGACATGGCGCGATCCCAGAGTCCACTCGGATACGCGAATGCCTCGTTCTCTGCCTCTGCCCTGCGCACTGCTTGGCCCCCGCGTCTGCGAAGCAACTCTGCCTCCCTGCTACGCGCTCGCTCTTCAAGTGTTGTCCCCTCGTACGCCGCACAGTCCCGACGCTATGTTTGTCTAGCTCCTGGACAGTTTCAACGCGTCGCCGCACTGCGCACTCAATAGGTCACGTCGCTGAGGCACTCGAGGACCGCCAATACCACGCCGAGAAATGCGAGCGCGTAGCGCATCCGATTCCATACTCGGCCGCGAGCCTCGTACTGCACCTGCACAGCGCACACTATCTGCTCTCGCGCGAGCCCGACCCCGGCGCATCCGCCTTGCCCGCTCGCCTTCTTACCTGAAACAAGAACACCCTCACGTCGTAGCGAGGAGACGGGTAGCGCAGCACCTGCGCAAGCCTGCGGAGATCGACCCTCCCTGTCCTCCGGGACGCGAGTGTCACAGAAAACGTGGAAGCACACAGTCCGTGAAGCAAATTCCTTAGCGGCTCGTGCGCGCCCTGGATACGCCCCTCTCCGCTCTATTTCCCACCGACTCGCGCTGGAACAGAAGTCGCCTTTGATTTACGCACTTCTCCTTCGTGCAGACGAAGAAGAACTCGAAGCCGTTCGACACGACTCTCCATGGCCTGAACACCGTGTCCTCGAGCACCTAGAAGATGCAGAAGCTGTGGAATAGGAGGAGGAATTCGATGGCGGGGGGTGTGGGCTGAGTTGATCTGGCCCTCGGAGGGTCGGACTGTGCTGCGGACGCCGATTCGTCTTGCATGTATCAGTATTCGCATATTAGTTCTTCCTTTCATTCTTGTATTCTGGTGCTGCCTTTGTTATGGCATCTGTTGCATTTTTACTCCTGGCCTCACTGTGCTCTGTCTTTCTGAGTTACCTACAATGTGTTCAATCGGGATGTAGTCAATTGAAGCTACTGTGGCTCTCTTGCTTGGCGCAAGAATGGAGAAAGGTCTAATATTGACCTGTATCAGTACATTGGAAGTCGAATACTCTATATCGTACAGTCCGTGACCTGCATGTACGAGCCAACTGGGTTCGTTGAACAATGTTTGACATGACGCACCAGCATGCTCTCATAGGGTAAAAACACGGCGGATATCTCAAACCGACTGAAGCCCAGACTCTACACGATGGAGGAAACAAGTGTTAATTTCGGTTTACACACATGAAAGACAAGAAAAATAGACATGTGCATTATACCCTGTATATAATTATAAGCCCGCTCGCTGGAGGTCGCAGCGTACAGGGAACTGTCCAGCTCAGATCGAGATAAATTTCAAAACCAGGTCTGGCTGTCATCGTCCCGCGTCGATCGCCTTGCTGCTGATGCGAATTCCACTATCCTTCGTTGCGCCAAGAGAGGGAGAAGAAAGCGCGAGGTCGAATTGGATGGGTCTACACCCGCTCGGACAGCCTCCACAACCACTATAGCGGCATGCTCAGCTTCGGCCGCACCCTGCTGCCTAACGTCTTCCCATACTGCCCCCTCTCTGCAGCCTTCCTCGTCGCTCAAGAACGAGCTGTTCGGCCGTGCAGCATCGCGCTGGGCACTCGGAGTTCTTCGTCGCGTGCAGTGCCAGCGGCGAGGCTATGGGGCGCGCTTCTATCGCGTTATTGGGCGGCGGGAGCTGGACGAATCGAGCCCGGTGTGGAACAAGGAGGTTCTCATTTGGGATGTGAGGTCCAGCGGCGGTATGGCGCTGTTCGCGTGCTTCATGGCGGTGAATGCGGGGCCAGCGGGGAGGCTCATGTCTTGGGAATACGAGCTCGATGCCTAAGGCGCGCGCTAGCTAGCGTAGCTGTTTCGCTATCCTGTGTCTTCTCTCCGAGGTCGCAAGACAGGGTCGAGCGCGCACGGAAGTATGGCGTACGCACTTTGTCGGTTCGAGTTGTTGCGTTTCCTGTAAGTGTCGGGGTCAGGCGATGTGCCACTCTTAGCGCTAACGCGCAACCGCCAAGCGGGGCTTGCTCGACAAGGAGGGGGAGGCGCGGGCTGCATTCAAGAAGGCCGACCTACTCGGGTATGCGCGGGGCTGGCGACACCTGCTGCCGTCGAGTGCCAAACATGGTGGCGTTGGGCATTGCAAGAGGGGTAGGGCCTCGCGCGAGCAGTGGACTGGAAGCACTGGCGCGTGGCGGCGAAGAAAGGCTGCTTGGTGAGCGCAGGAATGGAGTCGCGGCGCGCGCACTGGGTCGCGGCACTGAAGGTGAGGGAGATCGCGGATGTTCGCACAGGGCGGCCGCGCCGGGCTTGGTGTGCAGTATGTGCAGGGCAACCAGGCGCATGGCGTGCTTGGTTCTTCGAATTCGAAATCACGGCGAGGCAAAGGGACGAGCGCATCGGCGCAGCAGTGGCCATAGACGCTCGTGGAGGAGTGACTCTTGCGTTTGTGTGGCCGGGAGGACGTGGATCGCTGTTCGTGGGCGTGAGGGATCACATGCACTGATACTCGTGTCCGAAGCAGATCTGGCGAATAAGAACAAGCGCCGAATCGGTCAAAGCGAGACGAGAGCCGCAGCCATGCGGGAACGAGCTGAGTGGACCGCCGTTGTCGTGGACGCTGGAAGTGGAAGCTTGGAAGACTCGTCGGACTCCGGAGGTTGGCCGCGGAGGCAATGGCTGCTGAGCCACATGGGCCGAGTCGCCCGGTGCGCCGCTTTGCATCGATCGCCTCACTTCTCCTCACGCGGCACCTCTGCAACCAGCAGGACGGCGTACTATTTGCACCTCAACACCAGCCCTGTCGATTCAACGGTCCTCCGGACGCTAACGACCATGCACACGTCTCCGGTCCACTTCCTCCCGCTGAGCCTCATTCGCACAAGGACAAGTCCACCCAAGTTCCCTCTCGCGCACGACGTACTGGTCGGATAGCCCCGTCGCCTTCCTCACGATAATAAAGGCGAAGAACCAAGGACTCAGTTCGCCTGATTACCCCTCATACGCCGAGCGCGCCGCACAATACAATCACAATGCCCCCTCCCAAGCGCAGGGTACGCGGACATCTTCGTCTCCCTCGCCTTTAGCTCTGCGCCCCAACACATGCACCGCAGCTTTAACTCAAGAACCCTTCCCTCGCCTTGTGTCCGCCTCCACTCTCACCGGCTCAGCCCTCGCGCGACGAAGCCCCTCCCTCTGTTCGCGGCACCAGACGAAGCTCTTCGTTTGAGCTCCTCGCCGGTGGCAAGCGCCGCTGCCACGTGCATATCCGACGAGATCGAAGTGCTCGAACCCCGCCCGTGCCTCCCTCTCTCCCTTCCTTGAGGAAAGCCAGCTCGTAGACCTGAGTCCGTGCCAAGGACGGCCCGCCGCCCGACCCCAACGCCAACAGAATCGGGAGAGTGAAGCACCGGACCTGCGCGAGCTCGAACCCACCGTCCCAGCCGCCCCGCAACAGAAACCGCCTCACGGCCGCGGAACATGCGGACAAGTTCCTAATTCACGGGGAACGGTAGCGGAAAACGGAGCGGTCTGGGGCGGAGGTTGGATGGCAGGGGGTGATGCGGAAGACAATGAGCATCGCGCTAAAATGGATGCGAAGGATGCGGAGGATGCATGATGTCTGGGAAGATGTAGACTCATTCCAATCCTCCTCCCTCGGCGCGAAGACAGACAGGAATGGTCATGGAATCGAGTCGGAAGAACGCGATGAACGCAATACGACAACACCCAGATCTGCTTCTAGACTGCACCGGATTGGCTCATGCCCATCACTCGGTACGCGCATACCTATGGGCATGGATGTGCAGTGCTGATTCTCGGTTCTAGGTTTCAGCATTGCGCGCGTAGTGCAGGCTTCTTTCACACCCCATCCCATCCTATCATGTCTAGAAAATGCTGGAACCGCCACATCCCTGGTCCCTACGCCGAAACTTGCAAAGCCCCGAGTATCTATATGCTGTATACGGGTAGGAACCATCTTGCAGGCAATAGCTCGTTCGATGGCAACTGGCCCCAAAGATGCAACCTACCTGTGGGGACAGAGTGTTATTCTCATTCAGCACCACAGGACCGGGAGCTCGTCCAGCCGCGCATCAGCACACTCGTCAGCTGTCCGTGGGCGAGACAGCAACGAGACAGGACGGCGTGCTCTTTGAGTTGGTGGTGCGGGGAGGGGAGCGCATTTGCTCTCATCTCGAAGTTGCATATTGACCAAGCAATAGTTGGAGAAAAAGACGGGGGAGAATAAGGGACTGATGACCAATATGAAGTGGTCGAGTGGGATGGGCATATGAAAGAAGCCAAGAGGTTCGCTCATATCTCAACTTAACAGCAATTCCGACCTAACTATCCTTCAGCTTTGGGGTGCATTCGTGGTGCCGGGTATTTAGCCTCAGGTGGTGCTTGCTGTTCAAGGCGGAAAGCGGCTGCTCGTTCTATGATTGTGTCAATTTATTCCACCAATAACTCCAACTTCGGGAGGCGAACAGTGCCCAGCGCCTCTTGCGGAGTTCGTCCCAAACGATACGCTAGAAAAACCTCTGCAATCAATGAATAAGCGGACAAGAGCTGTTTCGCGCAGCAATCTTGGTGGCAGCGAAGGATCAGCCGCTGCTGCGAGGGCAGATGCTGGTGGTCAGTGGTGCGCCACGCAATCCTGTACGACCTCTGGCATCTGAAGTACCAGCTCGGGCGACACCGGCAATCTCGCGATTCAGCGAGTGCAGCAGGCGGCTCGGGTGCGACCGTGGCTGAATTCCAAGCCGCTGTAAACCGACGGGCGGCTGCGGTGTGCGGCTGGCATCGAGTGGAACAGAATATTAATGTGGTTGGGGGGAGGGCTGCCTGCAAGGGTAGATCGCACCTGTCGATAGAACGAACGAATGGATATGTGGGAGCGCGCACTAGTACTGAGTACTGCCAGTGAGTACTGAGGCTCTTGGTTGCACTTGGTCAAGCAGATGCTGTGCTGTGCAACCTGGTGGGAGAACAGACGAACAGGCCCGCTGAGCGCAGCTCGAGGCGGCTAGGCGACACTCGTTGCGTCATCATCAATAGAAGCAGGAATCGGCCGTCGCGCGGGCTTGGTCGCATCGCTCGGGCAACTCGGGCATGCACTCAGGGAGACGGTGGGTCGGCACAGGTCGACACTTTTTATTACCCAGTACTGTCCAAGTATGTATATATGAGGTCATCTATCGTATATGTACTGTATCTAATGCTCCGGCGTGACATCGAGCCCAGCCCTCGCCGTGAACAAATCGACTGCCATCCAACTTTGTCATTCGCGATCGCATGTCGGCAGTGAAAATGACAGCCGTCTCATCGGGCCAACAAAGCCCCGCTCTCAGCTCATGCGGGACGTAAAACAGAAGGCCTCCGGCACTGTCGACCATCCATCCGCTCTCAAGAAGCCGCGAGGATTGCGGGAATCCCTCTGCCACTCTGACTTCATTCCTTCCTTGCTCTTGGGAGTGCAAGCTCGGGCTATCTGCCGGATTGGGCAGAGCGCTCAGCGTGCTGACGTCAAAGATGCGGATGGCCGAAGAACTGGCAGACGCAAGGCACTGTCCGTCTGGGGAGAACATAACCGAGTACACTCTGCCGCTCTGCCTTTCGAATGGTCCGACAATGAGAACTCCTGTCTTAGCATCCCAGATGCGGACAGTCCCGTCTTCTGAGCCCGATGCAACGTGCCGCCCGTCTGGTGAAAATGCTACTGACCAGACGGAACCGGTGTGCCCCTTGATTACCACAGAAGACCCTGCCTCCACGTCCAAGATGCGGATGCTCCGGTCACTCGAGCCCGATGCAATCTTTCGCCCGTCTGGTGAGAATGCGACTGAGAGGACCATGTCGGTGTGCCCCTCGAATGACCCTGCGGCGAGAACACCAGCCTCCACGTCCCAGATGCGAACACTCTTGTCTTCCGAGCCCGAGGCGACTCGGCGCCCATCCGGTGAGAAGACTACTGACCAGACCAAATTCGTGTGCCCTTCAAATGGCCCAGCGGTGAGGGTGCCGTTCGCGACATCCCAGATGCGCACAGTCATGTCATCTGACCCCGACGCAACCTTTTGCCCGTCCGGCGAAAGGGCCACTGAAAAGACCCAATCAGTGTGCCCTGCGAGTGCGGTATGAGAGCCCTTCTCTACATTCCAGATGCGGCCGGTCTTGTCTGCCGAGCCCGATGCAACCTGTCGCCCATCCGGCGAGTATGCAACCGAGTACACCTCTGCAGTGTGCCCTTCCAGAGGCCCGACAGCGAGTCCACCCGTCTCGGCATCCCAGATGCACAATGTCCGGTCTTCCGATCCAGACACGATATGTCGCCCGTCCGGCGAGAACGCTATCGACCTGATGTCTTGAGTGTGCCCTTTGAAAGGGTTGCTGGTATCGGTAACCAGAGGGCCTGCCTCGGCATCCCAGATTCGAACGGTCCCATCATCCGAGGCTGATGCTATGCGCTGCCCGTCTGAGGAGAATGCCACTGAGCTGATACAATCAGTATGCCCTTTGAATGTTCTGGTGACGGTGCCGGACTGTAAATCCCAGAGGCGAACGGTTCGGTCGTACGAGCCCGATGCTACCTGCGACCCGTCTGGGGAATATGCCACTGACATGACCCAACTAGTGTGCCCCTCCAATGGCCCGGCGATAAGATTCCCTGTCTCTACGCCCCAGATGCAAATAGTCTTGTCATCCGAGCCCGACGCAACATGCCGCCCGTGCGGTGAAAATACAACTGAGCGAACACCACCGGTGTGGCCTGTGAATGGTCCGGCGACGAGAGTGCCTATCTCTACATTCCAGATTCGGATGGTTGTGTCGTCTGAGCCAGATGCAATCTTTAGCCCATCCGGTGAGAATGCCACTGAGCGGACCCAATCACTGTGCCCCTCAAAAGGTCCAGCGGTAAGAACACCAGCCTCGGCATCCCATATGCGAACAGAGCAGTCGCTCGAGCCCGAGGCAACTTGGCGCCCGTCCCGTGAGAATGCTACTGAGAGCACATAATCGGTATGCCCTAGAAATGGCCCGGCGGCGAGAGCACCTGTTTCGCTATCCCAGATGCAAACAGTCCAGTCATCTGAGCCCGATGCTACTTTGTGGCCGTCCGGGGAGAATGACACTGAGTTGACATTGACGATGTGGCCCTGTATTGGCCCAGCTACGAGAAGAGCTGTCTCCGCATCCCAGATGTGAACAGTGCCGTCCTCCGAACCCGATGCAATATGCCTCCCGTCAGGCGAGAATGCTGCTGACAGGACCGCATTGGTGTGCCCCGCATACACTAGCTGCAGCGCTGCCCAGCCATAATTCACATTACCGCTTATCACAAGGGTGTTTTTGAGACTTGGCATATATCGTTGCTTGATTATAGAAGATGGAGGTGAGAGGGGGATGCAGGAAATGTAAATGTGCGGCGTGCTATGAGCTATTACGGGTGCAAACACCCTGATAAACTTGAGGGCGTCCTGGGCCAAGGCTTGCAATTGGGTGGCGGTACTCTGATTTTCAATGAGCGATGGAGCTTCACGATTAAATGCTTGACTCACCGGAACCCAGCTCTTGACCACTGTGATTGTTTGCGATGCGGCTTGAACCTCGCCCATCAAGCTCAGGACTTCTAACCAGAACAGGAATTTCGACTCGAACAACTGTAAGATTGAGGATAGGATAATGGGCTGCCCAGAAGGAGTCAGGCGCAGATGATGTCTCAGAAACAGGCAGGCATATTTCAGATGTTGAGGGATGACAGCGTTGACGCGTATTGCGAGACCCGCGATGTCAGCGTTTGGGACATGAGATGATCTCAAGTTGCAGATGTTGAAGCGAAGTTGTGAGTTCATGATGCGCAAGCAGCCGACGGTGAGAGCAAGTTGATGGTCTTTGATGACAATGAACCAAGACTCGGCACCGCATGCACTGTGATCCGTAAGATAATCGGGGAAGGATTTGTGGAGCATGCGCGCGGGTTGCCCTTTGCTCCACTGAACCACACAGCCAAGGCGTTGGAGGACTAATCTGCACGTGTATCCAGAGTCTGAAAATCCAAGAAGATTTGCTATGGTCTCATCCGTCAAAGGGACTTGGCTGACAAGAATGAGTCCCACGATTTTCTTGCCGGTCTCCGCCATCTCGGATTGCCATAAAGGCAATAGAGCGGTCTTGTATAGATCACGGAGGCCCAAAGTTTCATGGCCCTGGGCCAGGTCGCTTAACCACTGGGCTGGGTTCCAGTATTCGTGCAGATGCCTCATTACCGTCGCTGCCCAGATAAACAGACCCGCCGCCAGTACCACCAATCTGCGCATAACCATCTCTCCTGGCCACCCTACTTCAAGATCGGCAGTGATGTGACGTTTTGCATAAATAGTTTGCAGCTCGGAGGTGATGTACAGGTACAAGTCTGTATCGCTGGCCATGGAAAAGTCAACAGGGTGAACGTGGCTACAAGTAAGTGCATTCTTGATGTCGAGGTCCGGGCGGCTAGTGATTAGAAAGCGGAAATGGCGAGGTAAATTGGCGAATTGAGGTGATGACAGAATGTCTAACAATATCCGCCTAGAACCAGCATCACCACATTCGTCCAAAGCGTCGAGGACGATTATGATGGGTCTAGAGATCTCGGCAGATGTCTTGGAAAGTGGCTTGGATAATAATGTATCAAATTGAGAGGCGAGAGGCGCAGAGAGTGGCTGGCGGTCGTCACCGATAGCGGCAGATATAGCAGCGCCGATGGTTTCATTGTGCTCTGCGAGCTGATGAGCTAACGTTGAGATTACTCGAGAAGGGTCACTCTCGATTGGCACATTCCTGTCAAAGAACAGAAAGGCGCCACGCCTATGCTGCTCTCTGAAATATTCCGCGATGGTAGTCGCCACGGCGCTCTTCCCTAAACCAGCAGCCCCGTGGAGCCATAGTATGTTTTGTTCCGAAGGGGTCTCGAGCCATTCAATGATAGCTTTTTGGGCATCTACTCTTGTGCCCGGAAGGCACACCGGTCTGTATGCAGCATTCATCTTCGCAGGCTCAAGGCATTTCAGGTTGTCAGACCGGACTAAGTGTTGTGTGTTAGCCATCATCACAGAACTTACAAAGAACGGAGCAAACGAACTCACCCACAACGGTAGCCGTTTGAAGCCCGAGGCCCGAATCAAGGGCATCCCGAAGTTGCATCATGGTCGATGTCATATCAGATATGGTCTTGGCGTGATCCACGAGAGCCTGTCCAACCAGTCGGGCTATTCAGGACGACTATGAGAAACTACGCACAAATGGGCCAGCGGCGGACTTACCGAGAAACCCGGGCTCAGTGTACTGTTGGAAGAAATTTACACAATCCGTCGTCTGCTCCAAGACACGCACGATTATGCGCCGCAGTTGCTTGATCTGGCCAGGTAGGCTCTCGATATCGCCTACAAATGCGTACAAGTCCTCCATTTGCTTAACAAGATCAATCGCAGCAGTGTCGGTTGCGACCTGTTTTGCGTAAGCCTGTTTGACTGAATGAGCACGAAGTCGCCGTCGAGGGGATAAAGAAGGGGGAGGAAAGGCATGACAAACCTTATGCGCGAAGTCCAGCACCTGCCATGCGGCCTTGGCGTACGGATGAATCTATTCCGAGTCATGTCAGTTTGGGAATCTTAAGCATGTGCAGATATCTACCTCTGTCAACACGTCCATTGCGTTGGCCGTAGCATTAGCAATCAGCTTGACCTTCTCGAGTACGGCTCCCAGACTGATGAAAACATCCGTATTCTGTGATATATTAGAAACCACAGTCTCTACTTTCGGAGAAATGGCCGCCACGGAAGCGGCGAGCCCGGATTGATGGCGTGCAGGATCTTCCTGTGGGGCACACGCGGAGTTCTCTGGAGTGAGGTCGCTGCTCGTGGCTTTGGGCGACTCGACGTGCGGGGCGAGTACTCCACCATCACGAGAGCTGTTGCCTTCCGCAGCCGCTGGGACTTCCAGATTCTCCCGCGTAGCGGCTGATGTACCCTCAGTTCTGGGATGTTCACGGGCCTCTTGTGAGGAGCGGGATGTCTTTCCGCCAGCTGCCGAGGTGCCTGCAGGTGTAAGGTGTGCACGGGTGTCGGGGGTAGAGGGCGCAGTCACACGACCGACACCACCACTCTTGGGCTGGAGACGCTCGACAGCCTTCCCTCCTGCGCGGCGGTTGTTCTCGAGAGCCTGAGCGATAGTCACTGGCTCGATGCACACAGAAAGAGTACCCTCGGCATCGGACGGCGCCGGCTTGGGACCGTGTTCCAGTTTGAGCTGCGTGACTACAAGCACTTTGAGATCAAGACAATGCGGATAGATAAACTGACTCACAGTTCCCGCCCTCGCACTGTCGCAGCAGGTCCCGGACAGATAAGGTGATGGTGCCAAAGCACTTATGGAAGGATAGAAAGGATTTGTGCTTCAACTTGATGAGAAGCCTTGAAGATTCTTGCGCCGATAATCTACGAGGTCAAGTGAGAAATAAGGCGGGTTTCTCTTCATCCAATCAACTAACATGGTAAAAGTTTCGTCCCAGGTTGCCTTCAACGTTTTATCTGCAGTGCGAGTCTTGTGGGGCGGTTGCTGGTCGACGTACGCCTCCACGAATAGGTTCGGTTTGCGCTTCTCGCGACGCCTGGAATATTCAGCCGAGGCCCATGATAAATCGTCGATGCCCTGTACTGAATGGAAAGAGCCAAGTTAGCTAAACTGTGACAGACGCAGCAACTGCACCACGCACTTGTTAAGAGGTAGCTCTGCGGGTCCGCCATAGACTCCTCCGCCGAAAGACGTTTGAGGTCGAGATGGTAGCAGCGAAAGGCAGCGGATGAAGAAGCTGATATTAATACTGAAAAGCAGTGTTGTGGGAACGCTGCAGCCTCATGGTAAAGACGTTGAATTTAGTGTCGATCGTGTGGCCGTCCAGTCGTTAAAGTTCGAGAATACATATGCACCCTTGAATTCTCGGTTTGACTCAGTCGAAGCAGAGGGTAATGTCAACATTATAATTATAATTAGAACTACAGTACAGAAAGCCTCTGCTGGCGACGGACAGCCAAATGACGGGAAGGACTGGAGCCCAAAACAGAATCATCGCTCGGTGGATCGCAGGGAGCGCGACGCAGAGCGGGAGAGATAAGATGATGAGGCGTCACTTGCCCAATGTGCGGGTCATCATCTGAGGACAGCTGCGATGGTATCCTGTCGCTGGACCACGCCAAAGAATCGTCGCTGCGCACACCGACGTCGCTGAATGGATCCGAGAGTGCGAACGGGTCCTCAGAGACTCTCCGCCTCACAGGCTTGCGCGCGCTCCGGTACACCAGCGACTGCACGAACGACGGCCCCGCTGGCAGGACCATCGACCGCGTGCGCCGCAGCGTCCGCTTGCTCGGAGAAGTGGCGAGCTGCCGGTCTCGGAGGAGGACGGACTGCAAGCTGGGGACTTCGACGGCGTCGATGAACATGCGCTTGCGCTTCTTGCTTGTCGAGACGGAGACCACGAACGGATCATCGAGAGGGTTTGCGATCAAGCTCTCTTCCACCAGCCGCTCATCCGCGCTGTCATCGCTATCGAGTGCGGAGTTGCGCGAGGGGGGCGTGACGGGCTCTTCGAGCACTTTGCCCTTCTTCACCGGGCTCCCCTCTGGAGACTCGTTTTCTGCTCGTCGCTTGCCTAGTACTACAGTGGCCGGCGACCGCAGAGCCAGCCGCTCCGCGAATGACGCAATAACAGGACGTGGGGAAACGTTCTCCTTGCCGCCACCGTCCACTTTGCGCCGTTTGCTAGGCGATGAGCGCGACGCGGAAAAGATTGATATGGAGGCCGGCGTGCGCTTCGGAGTGGCGGGTGCGGTGCGGTGCGAGGGCGTGCCAGGGGACTGTGGGAATGGAAAGAAAGCAATGGGAGTGACGGCCTGCTTTTGCGGGCGAGAAGGAGAAGAGGACTGGAGCGCGAGTTGAGCCTTGTTTGGTGTAGTAGGCGGGTGGGAAAAGTCGAATACGGACGGGATGAGAGGCGAAGAGACCGCTGGGCGCGGTGGGCTGATGATGGGCGCCGCTTGGAAGACATTTTCTTCGTCCTCGTCCTCGCTTTCTGGGAACGAAAGCGGCTCCTCGTCCTCATCTCTCTCGGGCGTTTGCTCGGGCACTTGCTCGGGCGCAATGCTTTCCTCCACTGATTCATTCGCCGCGTCCTCGGCGAGGAGAACGGGGTCAATTGCCAAATGCTCCGCGAGTGGTCCAGCAGCAACAGCTTGAATGCACGCTTCAATCCTCGACGGCCATCCCGATGCAGGCACGTCCATGGAAGCATAGCAGGAGGTCCAGAACATATCGAACGCCTCAAGCATAGCCGGCGGTGTGCGCGTCTTGCGGCCGAACGCAGATTCCAATATCGGCGCGACCGTCTCCAGCGTCTCCAAGTCACAGGGGAGCGACTGGATGCTCAGCACGGCAGTCTGGTAGAGCGGAACCACATCGTCCTCGTACTCCTGCGCATCAAACACCGCGAACGCGTCCGCGACCCACACCGCGACGCCGTCGCGCACGATCTCGAGCATCTGCAGCGCGAGCTCGCGCGGGCACGCGGAGAGCGCGCGCGTGAGCGCGCGCAGCAGCCAGCTCGCGGTGACCTTGCTGCGCGGCGCGGGCGGGTACGTCGCGGTGAGCACGTCGTTCGCGAACTCGAGCAGGTCCGCGGGCAGCTCGCGCGCGTCCGCGAGCTCGAGCTGCGTGAGCAGCTGGTCCGCGATGCGCGCCGCGTCGGCAAACGCGGGCGTCGGGTTCTGCGCGACGGTGCGCGCGACCTCGTCGAGCACCGCGCTGGGGTCGAGCCCGTACGCGGGCGCCTTGCTCATCGCGTACGCGAGGAAGGTGTCCCACGCGGTGAAGTCGTCGTTCGTGAGCTCCCAGCCGTGCGCGTCGCTGGAGAGGGTGTCAGTTAGGCGAAGAGAAAGGCATATAGAAAAGCACTTACAGGAACGGAACGCAGAGGAGCACGATGGCGCCATCCCAGTCCCAGTGCCGCTCGTCCTGCCACTTGTGCAGGAACGCCGCCCAGACGAGGCACCGCACGTCCGGCTTCTTCGACCAGGTCGCCGGCGTCCGGCGGCGCGTCTCGCACTTGGCCCCCCAGAACGACCGGAGCTCGTCTCTGTCGCACAGGTAGAGCACCTCGGCGCAGAGCATCGCCCAGTGCTTCCGCGCGTCGTCCTCGTGCAGGGGCCCGTCGTAATCTCCCACGAGGTCCTCCTCGCCGTCTACCAGACAGGCGACGAGTTTGTGGCCCGCGTGATAGAGGTGGTCGAGGGGGACATGCGTGCGGACGGAGGTCCACAGGTCCCGCGCGATGGAGAGCTTGAGCGAGCCGCTGGAGAGCGTGGATAGCGGGACGCGCATCGGGCTCGACGACGACAACTCCTTGCGGGGCGGCCCGTGCTTGACGGTCAGGTCCAGCGTAGAGTCTTGCAGCACATCGATGAGCGTCTCGGTCACCGTCACCGCGAACTGGGTCAACCCAGGCCCATCACCCGCGTCTACACACCCAGTCAGCCATATAAACCCTCGCTTGCATGCAAAACGCACCTTGCAGCGTAGCGACGCTGGCCTGAATCAAGCCCTCCCACACCGCGACGACCTCCGCAGGCGTGCCGTACTCGTCCGGCAGCTCGAGGTACCCCAGCCCCGCGCGCCACATGCCCATCAGCTCGTCAAACACCCACTCCCTTGCGAGCTCCGCGCGCGCCAGCGCGCGCACGTCGTCCACCCCCGCGCACGCCTCGAGCAGCGGGCGCACCGCGCCCATCAGCGCGCGGTACTCCACGCTCAGCACGCCCGGCTGCGCGGCGAACAGGCCGCGCGGGAGCAGGCGCGCGGGGGCCCACGGGGCGGGCGGGGCGGCGGGCGCGACGAGCGCGCGGAGGAGCTCCATCGCTTCGGCGCAGCTCTGCCCGCCCTTCTTGATCATCGCGCGCAGGACCTGCATCACGCGGCGCAGCCCGCCCTCCCCGTCCTCGTCCGCGTCCGCGCCGGGGCTGCGCAGCGCGGCGACGGTCGACACGCCCGCGCCGATGTCCACGACGGACTTGAGCACGCGCCAGAACGCCTCGCGCTTCTCCGTAACCACCACCGCCGCGTCCTCGGAGGGAGAGGAAGAGGGCGAGGAGGAAGAGGAAGAGGGAGAGGGGGGGGAGGGGAACGGCGGCTGCAGCCACACCCACGCGACCGCGCGCCACACGACGCACGCGAGCCCGCGCACGCTGCTCTTCCTGTGGCGCATCGCGAGCGCGAGCAGCGCGCTCACCGCGCGCGACAGGCGCGCGTCGGTGTACAGGCGCGGCCCGAGGAGCACGGTGAGCGCGCCGAGGGCCGCGAGCGCCCACGCGGGGCCCTGCGCGGGCGCCTGCGGGTCCGTCGCCTGCAGCGTCGTGCGCAGCGTGCGGATGATGAGCGGGTCCTTGGAGGGGGAGGCGGGGGCGCGCGGGGAGGAGGTGGGGGGGAGGAGGAAGGTCGCGACGGCGGCGGAGAGGCGCGCGTGCAGGTCCAGGGTGGCGGGGGTGCTGGGGAGCGCGGTGAGCCCGAGGACGAGCCCGCCGAGCGCGTGGCACGCCTGCGTGCGGAGCACGAGCGTGGGCGCGAGCAGGTTCAGCAAGATGGAGGGCAGGAGGGGCGCGAATGCGGGGAGGAACGTGGCGGGCTGGTAGGTGGCGAGGTCGTGGATGGCCTAAATGCGCATATATGAGACTTTGTGGCTGGAATTAGCGGGCTACGCACCTTGAGCCCGTCGTTGGCGGACCCCTTCTTGCCTTCCTTGCCCAGCTCGCCCTCGATGCCACGCCGCAGCGCGTACGCGATGCGCGGGCCGGCTGGTTCGAGAACCGAGGCGGGGAGGCGCTGGCTCTGGAGGAGCCAGATGGCCAGTGCGCATGTTTTGCGCGCATTGGGGGTGGGCAGCTCGTCCGCGAGGGGGATGGCCAGTAATTGCGTCAGGATAGAGCCCAAGTGCTCGTCTAAGAGAAGGTGTCAGTGCCTGGTGGGAACGCGAGATTGGGGCGACGGACCCGTGAACACCCCGTAGATAGCGGGCGCCGTGAACACGACGGCGAGCAGCTTCATGACCGCGTGGCTCGTCGTGCACAGGTCCCTCGCGTGCTTGACCTGCTCCGCGGTCATCCCGACCCTCTTCTTCGGGCTGCTCTTCGGGCTCGGTAGCAACACGCGCGCGTCGTCGCACGCGGCGGGGGCGCCCGGGCTCTCCAGCGCCCTCCCCAGATCGCGCACGAGCGCGGCGACGAGCGCGTCGGCGTGCCGCCGTATGGGCTGGAAGAGCGGCCACGATGCGTCGGCGTCTGTTGTCGCGGGGACGGCGCTCTTCAGCCGCGCCGTCAAAACGGAGTAGGCTTCGATGACCTGGCGCAGCGGCGTGGCCCCCGGCGCGGTGATGGCCGCGACGGGGTGCGCGAGGTAGTCGAGGTCGACGAGGGGGTCGGACGGCTCGGGTGTCGTCTCGCGCTGGCACTGCTCGCTGTCGTCCTCGAACGGGAGCAGGGGGTGAGATGTCTTTTTGAGAATCGATTTGGGGGGCGGGGAGCGGGAGCCACTCGGCTTGGGGCCCTGGTCGTCGGAGATGGGGGAGGAGAGATAGTGGTACTGATTCTGCTGCGACCAGGAGATGCGGCAGCCGGGTGGCAAGCGGTTTTCCTTGTCGCGGTGGCAGGTGCTGGGCGGGGTGGGCAGGCTCATCGTGGATGGGGAGGTGAGAGCAGGCCGCACCTCGTGAGTGGGGGAGGGGTGAGGGTGTGTGGGGAACGAGGAAGAGCCCGCTCGCGGATGGGTAAGGATGGGGGCAATAGGAAATTGCCATCACATTCCCGCGCGCATTCAGCGCGTTTGTGTACGTCTGTGTACGCGACGCGCCAGCACGCGTCGCGTCATAAACGGGCCAGCATCCCGTTTACTCCGTCATCCGCTTGGGACCTTTGTAGGATCTTCCTGGGCACAGACGAGCACCTCGAGCACCAGTCGAATAGAATGACTCGCCTGTCGTTTCTTACCTTGGACTAAATTACGTTACATAATGACACATGTGGCGGGCGGCGGCGACGTGCTTCGGCGCTTGTTTCGCTTTGCGCTCGACATCAGCGCCTCTGCGGCCTGTTTTTGAAATTCGTCATCGTCATCGTCAGTGTGGGCTGACGCTGTTCAGTCAGCCGCAGCCTGAATTGGAACTTGGCTCGTCTCTTCCCTGTCAGCCTCCCAGACGGCATTCGAGCGGCATCCGGAAATGAGGTCGTCTTGTCAGCCGCGCCAGCCTCTCCCTGCGCTATATAAGAAGCCCTGCGGATGTGCGCATCATCGAGTCCATGTCCTGCGACGACCTCCCTTGGAACTTGCTCACCCTCCGATATTCCTTACTCTCCATCCCCAGGGCTTGCGTGACGACCTCCGCAGAAAGCCGCAGAGTCAAGACCTCGAGGCGAATGCCCCCTTCAGGCTCCGCAGCGGTAAGTGGTTGCCAGACAGCGCGTCGGGGCGTCTTCGTGTTGCGTTGCAGAGAAATTAAGGTGTGGCAGCAAGACCTCAAACGCTATTCAGTCAGCCGCAGTCTGGATTGAAACTTGGCTCGTCCCTTTCCCGTCAGCCTCCCAGACGGCATCCACGCGGCATCCATCTTGTCAGCCGCGCCAGCCTCTCCCGCTACTATATGAGAAGCGCTGGGATGTGCGCACCATCAAGTCAACGACCTCCCTTGGAACTTGCTCACCTCCTTACCCGCCATCCCCACGGCGCACGTGACGACTCTCGCAGAAAGTCGCAAAGGGTCAGTACCTCGAGACAAATATCCCCTTCCGGCCCCGCAACGGTAAGTGGTTGCCGGACAGCGTTGGGGCGTCTTCGCGCTGCGTCGCAGAGAAATCAAGGTGGGGCAGCAAGCCCTCAAAGGGGGCTCTCGGGCCCCTGGCAAGTTCTACTGACGTGGATTTCTCTTTTACACGCGTTCGCTCATGGCACCACGACTTTCTTCTTGGGCAAGTTGCTCAGGGTGTGGGAGTCGAATTCCGAGTATTGGTTCCACATACTCTACAAATCATGGTCTGCCCACGAATGTGGCAGCCACTGGCACGTCACGGCATCATATTCAAACCCTAGACTCCGGGCCTGCGCATCTGCAGGGCTGAAGAAAGGTCTTTCGCGCGAGGTGGAAGCAGGATGAAGACTCGGCGAAGGTAATTTTTCCAGCGCGTATGCCTCGCAGAAAGTCAGGAACAGCGACACTCCTCTCAACATAGAGACAATCATCAATATAGAATTCTTCAGCCACACAACCCGCAAACATTCGACGCCAACTTCGCGAGGATCCTCGCCGACCCACCTCGCCCGCCCGCCCCGCCCCTGCCCACCAGCGGACTCTTCTCCGACTCCCCGCGCGAACCCCCCAATCGCCCCGTCGCGCGAATCGCGCCGATCCACTGGATATCAAGCGCGAACGCGCCGCACTGCCGCCCAAAGCCGCTCCGGCACATGACCGCCACCTCCCTAATCTGCGCGGGGTCGAGCGGCGGCGCGCCCGGCTGCGCGCGCCCGCGGTACGTCGCCTCGAACGCGCGGAACGGTATGCGCAGCTCAACGGGCGCGGCCGTGGCGGCGGGGCGCGCGTCGAACGTGTATTCGTACGACACCGTCGACTCGCGCCGCCCGTCCGGGCGCGTGCGCGCGCGCGCGGTCTTGAGCACGAGCGTGAACCGCGTGCACCCGCCCGCAGCCGGCCAGTACGCGAGCGCCACGCCCTCGTACTCCGCGGAGTCGAGCGGCAGCGCGTGGCGGTACGCGCGGCTCGCGAACCCGGCGCCGCCGAGCGCGCGCGTGTCGAGCACGCCGTGGAAGCGCACGCCGCGGGCGGAGAGGCGCAGGTGCGAGGTCGACGCGCCGCCGCGCAGGCGGTCGTCGACGGCGGCCCAGCGCGCGGGGTCCCAGCGCGCGGTGGGGGCGCCGAAGAGGATGCGCTGGGGCGCGTCAGCGGCGGATATGGGGTAGGTGGGAAGGACGGACGATGGTCATCGACTCGGGTGAGTTCGAGTTGGGGGTTTTGGATGGTGTTGGAGCGATTTCGCAGGACAGCCGCGCGACAAAATCCAGTAAGAGCTGTGAAGCAAAACCAAGGTAGCCGGTCGGGAAGATAGAGTGGAGAAAATCGCAATCCTCGAGCGGAGGGGAATGGCAAGAACTTAAGCGCCCACCCTTGATCAGCTCCAGGAATCGACGGCCCCGCGGCCCGGTGGATGCGAATCAGTTGGTGTTGGCTTCAATCCCACAATGGCATAAATCGCAAAGGCCTGTATCATACATTTACCTCTTTGGCTGGTTAATGGGACATGCGGGCTTCTACAGACGTTCACCGCGACACTCAAGCAGCACGGGTCCTGGGAATCTGACATATTTCCGGAGGGTGGAGACTCGATCTTTACCCAGTAATTCACATAACTCCAGTTACTTTAAAGCGACCTTCGATGGCCGGAAAGGGGAGTAAAATTACAGTTCGAAAATTTAAGTAACTTTAAGAGCGTGTATGCGTAAGAATATAGAAGGTAGCGAGAGGGTAAGGCAACAGAAGGGTGTAGTGTAGATAGTTAGATGGGTCGAGGAAAGATGCCAAAGCACCAAGAAATAATATACAGTGACTGAACCGCTATAGTTCAAATAAGGCGCAAAATATCAATAATATCAAGGGAATGAGATGTAACTGACAGCTTAAGCAATTGCCACAGGCCTGCTGCATAGGTTACTACGAGCACGAAAGCTGTGCGGCAACAGAATAAATGTTGGGAAGTCGATTGATCAATCAGAGCGAATTTCATCCTGTAAAAAAACTTCAGTCCTCAAGTATACGGGACAGATTGAACATGCAAGAGGCGGACCTGATGATGAGATCGCCAGATCTCCGAGTAAGCGGACTGCACTTCCACCCAAGGTGCACCGGCTACCATCTCGATCGCTTCATCAATATCGGGGTCGCCGAAGTCATTGTCGAGCATATGCAAATTAGGGAACGCGGCATAAATGGACGAAGCTACAGCCCTAGCCGCTGAGGATTCCAATGGACTTCGGCCGACGTTGAAGTAGGCGAGTTTATGTCCCACGGCAGTGGCCCCATCTGAATTTTCAGGCCCAACTACGTCCTTGAGGGAGGAAAACACGAGCCGCAAATGCTCCATGCGCGGGCATCCCCGCGCAAGATGTAGGAGCGACTTGAATGTCTGTCCTCCACCTAGATAGCCGCGGTACGGCGCAAGCCAAAGGGACCGCATGTTGGGCCATGCGTCCGCCATGGCTTCGAACGCATCGTCGTCAAAAAGATCCCAGGATCCCGGTAGCATGACGTGCAAGTTTTCTAGGCCATGGCAAGATAACAGCGGACGAAGGTGGCGCGGCATGATCTTGTACAGGTCCAGCTTCCAATGTTCAAATGCTTCCTCGGCCTCTTCACCCTCTCCCTCGGCGTTCGCCCAGATGATTTTGACATCTACCAGGTCGGCAATCGAGTTGTTGGCCGCCAGGATCTCTAGCTGGTCGAAGGAGCCGGTCCAATTGACATCTCTGCCGTACGCCTCCAATTCGAGGCGCTCGAGCGGCGAGGAACGAATGAAATTTTGGAGGAATGGGTTGATGACAGAACATCCTGCGACGCTGATTATATGCAGCTCTCGCAGGCTTTGAAACGGGCGGCTGGGAATATCGAGTGAAGCGTATCCTTTCGATAGATCGACGGCGTTGGTGTCCCAATTTGCGATGCGGCAGGTGAAAGTGTGCAAGTGGGGCAGGGAAGCCAAGTGCGCTAAAGCTTGCCCTGTAATGAAGTGGCCGCAGGTAAAGGAGCGTAGATTCGTCATTGCAGGTACGGATGCGGATAAAGGATGGCCGTTCAGATCAATATGCATGGCTCCATCGACGTGCACTGTTTCTAGGGAAGATGCCACGGTGGCTAAACTGGCCAGAGTGGTCGATGTTCGGACATCGTCCTCCAGAGGTTCCAAAGAAAAGGATTTAAGTTTCGGGGATAGGGCGTAAAATATGGACCAAGATTTGACGCCTGTGGCAGTGAGAACAGTCAGATTCGGCAGGAAACTTTCGTTTCCATAGAATAGCTTGAATGTGGAGGCCAGAGCGGTGAAACAGTCTGGGTGTATGACCGTCACCATGCGATCCTCGTAGGATGTAAAATCCTTCACGCGATGACTATAAAATCGAAAGCGATCTATGTCCCCTCGATAGAGAGTTCTTTGAAGTTTCTGGGCAAAAGGATTAGCCTCTGGTAGGGTCACGTAGACATAATATACCCACCAGAATTTGAAGTTGCGTCTTAGAGCTTCTTGAAATTGCTACATTCCTCCACATCCATGCGTCCCGAGGAAGAACCTCGATAAGGGGAATCAGGGAGCTCAGCGATCTCCACAGAATATCAAGAGCAGGTTCGTGGAATCGCTTGACTTGGGCAAGAGTCACAAGCATGCGCCTGCCACCAGGGCGCGATTGACAAAATTTGCAGATAAGGGTGATTATCTCGTCGAGCTCTAGGCAGCGGTGCATGACGGTCAGGATCAAGTTGAGACTCGGGCTCGGGAGGTCGTGCCGGAACCAGCCTCTCGAGCTCGGACATTGTAAATTGTTACACGCT
>JACXVL010000111.1:114275-182825 GCA_014898675.1 Athelia sp. TMB | reverse complement strand
GCTGCAAAGTCTCCAAGCTCGCGTTCGGTTTCGGGACTTCTTGAGCCAGAAGCATATCCACAGTATAGAAGAGACATTAATGTTGATTTGACAACACTGTCAGATGAGCTTATCATAAAGCAAGAGGTGGACGCAACAGAAACGCTGTGGTGGCGCAGAAGCGGAGAGACAATTCCATTTTGGGACACAAGAACTTCTACAAGAGTTGAGCTCTCGTATTCCATACCCGACGATGAAAAATATGCGAGGGCGCTGGGCATCATGAAAAGATATATTATGATCCAGCCAAGAGATTTTTCAGGCGATTTCGTCAATCGAGCAGGAGGAACGAGCAACTGACTGGGTGAGCCTAGTCGGAGTTTGAAACAGAAAATGTCGTCGCGAATGTGTGGTTGCAACTTTGCTCCGTACGCACAACCCACTCACCCCAGTCTAGCCTTCTTATATATAACTCACCCCGTTCCGACACTTCTTTTCGTTTAATTTCTCTTTTTGTACGAGATTGCGCATTTTTGAGTGTCTAGGTGCCGCATTTTTCGCAAGTACTACCATGACTGCTACACCTGGCATCCAATTGGCTCTCAGAAACAAAGATCTTGTCAAAGTCAATGGTAATTGCATCCTCCTCGCTTCCTCTCAACGTATATCTGGCCTGACTCATATTTCTATTATAGATCATGTTTACTGCTCCCCTAGGTGGTCGCAGCGTGATGGCACTCCTTACTCCGTGGCGCGGATAATGGAGTTCCTGCCACCAGCAGGCACGGAAACCGGCAAAGGCAAAGGCAAAGAAACGTATACCCGCGTTCGCCTCGCCTGGTATTATCGTCCTGCAGACGTCTCTGACCGCCCGAACCCCGATGCCCGTTTGCTCCTGGCAGCCATCTACTCGGAAATAGCCGACATTTCTCAGCTTCGCGCAAAGTGCCACGTCACGCACCGCGACAAGATAACTGACTTGTCTGGTTGGAAAAAGCGGCCAGACAGGTTTTACTTTAATCGCCTCTTTGACCCCTACATCAAGAAAGAGTTCGAGGTGATACAATCCAGCGACGTGCGAAATTGTAAGTGGGACTTTGTTTATTCGGTGGCGCAAATAATTGCTGTGCTGATGTTCCCACAGTGCCACAGCACATTAGGGATGTGCTCACCTCGAGATACGAATACGTTGTGTGTGAGAAGGAGGTCGTTCCTGATCTGACTGACAAGATTCGCCTGTGTGGTCACTGCAATGAGTGGACCCCAACGTAAGCCGAGCAACGTCTGAGTCAACAGATTTCTTCCGCTGACAGCAACTTCTAGTCCAGAGGCCGTGAGGTGCGACAGATGTAAGAATCACTTCCATATGGCCTGCGTGCAACCTCCTCTGCTCGCCAAACCCTCTCGTGGTTACGGGTGGACCTGCGCTCCGTGTTCTCGCAGGCACGAGGAAGAGGTTGACAGCCACGAAGTTCGCCATGTTACGCCAAATGCGAAGCCCAAGTCCAATGCTCCTGCCGCCAGAGGCAGAGGCCGTCCTCGCAAAGACCGTGGCCAAGCTGAGCGTGAAGAGTCTATCGAGGTGAAGCATTTCAAGATGTGGCCTTTCCGTTACTTCGGTCAGCATACCGTTGCGGAGGACACTCTGGGTAAGCTTCAGCAGATACGCAATTGATAGCATGCTCATTCGGCCTAGATCCTGATGATCTGATCAACCCTCGCATTGCCACTCGCATTGGGCCGAAGTTTCAAGCAAATGTGGGCAACGCCCCCACAGAGACCTCCGAGGTCCTAGGTATACAAAACTAGCTTCTACGAGCAACACTGGTCCTGATTACTTTACATAGGCCCTGAGGAAAGAGGTGGCCCAAGTACCGTCGAGGCTATGAGCCTCATCAATCAAATGACTGAAGAAGAAGGTGCGTTTACTCACCGTTCATGCATGATATAGATTATTAATATGCTCAATCATAGTGACTGAGCGTGCGTCCTTGAACATCGCCCACATGAGAATCAATAAACTAACTATGACCCTTGTAACAGTCGAAGCTTGCAAAGATGCACTCACGGACAACCAAGATCTTCGATCTGGGGTCGATTGGTTGACTGAGGTCATCCATCGCTTTACCGATGCCTACATGAAGGACAGTGCGCCCTCTACAGTCAACATGGATGTCTTAATGCATGTTGAGAAGGTCATTTTCAATCTGTACCTTGATCTCACACATAGCTGAACGCGTAACAGTGGAAAAAGTACGAATCAAGATACACGGACAGACAATGGACCCCTCAAGAGATGGCAGCCTTCGAAGACGGCATTCTTGTCCATAACGCCGAGCTGCGAGCTATCAGGGATGAGATTGGTACTCGTACGATGCCAGAGGTGGTGCGGTATTATGGTCACTGGAAAAAGTACGTTAATGTATCGAAGCGTCTTTTGTTGATCGCTAACGTTTGTATCAAAGCGCGAAGCTCAGAGAGAAGAACAAGCGTCCGCTCGGGGAGCTGGTGTACCCAACAAGAGAAGAAGTCAAGAAGCGTGGCACACCGCTGTCCGACGATGAGGGCTCCATAGATCTTCGACCTACCAGAGCCAACCCAGCGTGTGGGGCGTGCAGAAACAAAGAGTCCAAGACTTGGTGGAAAGCCCCAAAGGGCCTCACCACGAACATCTTGTGCGACAATTGTGGCTTGAACTGGAGGAAATACGCCGACCTCAATGTCCGTCCGGTACGCGAAGAATCACTGCCTAACGGCAAGACGAAGAGAGAAGGTACTCCTTTGGCAGCTTCCGCCACCAAGCGCTCAAAAGTCAGTTGACATCATTTTCAAAAATAACTTACATCACTCACCATGTTTCGCAGACGATATCATCTTCCTTGCAATCTACACCTCCGCCGTCAAATGCCCCGCAACTCCGTTGCCAGGCTTGCTCCAAAAATGGGCCTCTTGGCAAAGTCCTGCAATGCAAGCAATGTCAGTTCAAGGTTCACGCAGCTTCAGCCGGCGCTGTCGTCGAACCATCGGCGGTAGAGTCGTGGGTATGCGATCTATGCCTAAATGAAGACTCGTTGGAGGCCTCTCTGGTAGGTCACGCACTACCTGCCTTTCCTTCACATCTGACGGCAATAGAACTCCGACTGCTTATTATGCCCACGCCTTCGGACGGACCGCAAAGCACAAAAGATCTTGCCTTCGCCCGAATCCTTTTTGCGTGCATGCAAGCCTACAGAGGGCCAGGGCTGGGTTCACGTTCTCTGCTCTGTATTTATGCCGGAGGTTAGTTTCACAGATGCGGCCCGTCTACGTGTGGCCGAAGGTATTAGTACCATTCCTCGCCAACGTTGGTTATCGGTACGTTCAACGTTCTCATTTGTGTGATTGGTACTCACCTCTACGCAGCGTTGCAGCATATGTGGTGAGGCAGGTGGTGCCGTCGTCAAGTGCAGTGACTGTGTCAAAGAGTACCATGCATCGTGTGCATGGAAGAATGGCCATCGATTTGGTTTTGAGGTGCAGCCAGTACGTCGCCTATTCATCTATGATGAACTCCACTCAACTCTCATAATCACCAGGTGAAAAATAGTCGTCGAGATATCACCACGATCACTACCTTCCGAGGAGAAACAGGCTCTATGCAACCTCTGGTCTGCTGCAAGGAACACAACACCAGTCGCCATACCATATATGACCTATGCAGCACAAACGAAACGGGAGAAGTGCGTCTCTTCTCCTATTCGTGGTCTTCTTTTGCTGATTCTTTGTTTATAGTCGGCCCTCCAACACTATTGCCGGCTATATAAGCAGGAAAAGGTCGCTCAAGCGCATGCATTACTTCGAAAGGCTCGCCGATTGGACTTAATCATTGGTGTACGAGGCGATGGTACACTCTCACCATCCGAGGAGCTCCCAGTTCCCGATCGCCGATGCCATCAGTGTCAAACGCTATTTTCACCTGCGTTCTACGAATTTGCCCCAACTTCTAGCCCGTTTGTCGCTCAGGGAAATGCGACAGCGTGGCTGTGTCACAAGTGTCATTTCACAACAGCACCGGTTGTTCCCGCAGTTGAACCCGCCATAATCGACCCGATGGTGGGACTGGTCGAGCCGATGGTAATGTCATAAACCTTATGTATATTAATTTACATGCAGTACCTTGTACGTAGTTGGTCCCTTCGGAGGGGGAGGAATACAGATGATAGCGAAGATACTAGCACAAAGCAAACTAAACAGTGATAAATGTGCAACAAGCTAATAGATCTATGATCTGGTCCTTTTATAGAAAAGAACATATGCACGGCGTCCCTATCCATAAAGCCTGATTAGTAGGTCAGGCAAGGGGCAATGAGCTCACTCACGACTACTTCACTGGCATCAGTTGGCTGCACGCGGCTGTCGTCACAATACAACCATCCCCCACGAGACGCGATGAAGGATGTATCTGCATAGACATAAGCAAGTTATCGAAGAGGCCGCGTGGCTACCACTTACAGTGACCGTTGCTCAGGTTGCCACTATGATTGGTAACGCCATACAAGTCATACTTGTATGGTGGAAGCTGGGCCCTCGGATCGCTCGAAGATAGATGATTGCCTCCGTTAAGCTGAGACTTGTCGATGCCTGGGGGTAAAGGTGCAGGCATGTAATTCGTTAAATCCAATGATCGCAGAGGGAAGTCAACGAGAGTTTCGATCTTGTCCGTGAAATGGCCTTGCACAGAGAACCGCTTGAGGTGGATGAGGAGCACAGGAGGTAAGCGAGATAAGGATAATTGCTTAGTTGCTCTGCGGAGAACTTTGCAATTGGGGCAATGCCTGCGATAAGCTCAATCGAGTGTCCACTTTTTGTTCAAATCGATGGAGCTTACCATGCATCCGTCTTTTCCATGACCTCCGACTTAACGAAGGCATCCAAGCATTGAGTGAGCGAAATCTTTGACATGTTGCGACCACTGGGCACGGGCAGGGTCAGATACATGAAGCTGTTGTATGTTGTGGACGTCTGAGAGAGTGTTTAGTCTACTATTTCTGTTAAACATCTGCGCACGTACCTTATGGCAAGTCAAGCATTCCAATCTGTTGCGGAACTGGCCCTGGAAGAAATCGACAATTAAGCTATCATTGCGCATTCTGTAAATCTGCCATTGCTGGTCACTGGCGATTTGTTGTGGCAACCGCTCGAGTTCTGCTTCCTCCTCTGGAGATGGCTGCCATGTTGGTTTATGTAGGATGCGATTGAGGTCTTCGTGCAGCCCATCCAACAGAAAGCTCAAGAACTCTTGAGAATCATGTTGGTCTGATCCTCCAAATTGTGGTGCATGTGACGTAAGTGAGCGCTATCACAGGATATGGGTTAGAAGGAAAAGGGAAGAAACATAAGATAAGACCGACATACCCGAAAAGTGAAAGGGGACAGGTATGGGAGCTCTCCTTGCCACATTTCGTGAAGTATATCAGCGAAAGCGTGAGCCAGATTGCCTTTGGTACCCATAGGATTGACCATATTGACAGCACTTTTCCAGCGGCCATCTGCAGTCGAAATAAGAACTGAAGATTTTTTTTTTCAAAAAAAGAAGACGAACCGGTAAAAAACCGCGCAAAAGGCACGGTTGCGCTTAAACATTGAATCGTGGCATTCATATAACATGTATTGCCAAGATTTTTCAGCCCGGACGTGCCAATTTGTGTGTCGCTCCAGTAAGTGACAGGATAATCGGACTGAATCGTTGGGGGTCTGGGTCCGCTGGGCAAAGTGTTGGGATGCGTCTCTTGTATAATCCTAGGCCTGTTGTCCTGTCGCTCCATTGCTGAGGTGGCTATCGCCGGAGGTGGTCGCAAAACGTTGGGGGCCGAAAGTGCAGGGTAATCGATCGGCGTGCGCGCGCTGACTCCTGAAAGCGCTTCCTGAGATTGATCAATATAATCGCTGCGCCGGCGAGAAAAGGAGGGATTGATAGATGCTTGAGGTGGTGGTGATACAAGGTTTTGAGTGCCAAGAGGAGAATAAGAAGATCCTGATGCAGTTGGGGAGAGTGCCTTTGAGAATTGGGGGTATTGGATCGGTGACGACCCATTGATAGCTGCGGGTATAGAGTTTGGTTCAGGGGCAGGCCGAGAAGATGTAATGGAGAGAGACATTGATGACTGTTTATGAGTGATAGGCCGGCGGAGAAGAGGCTTTGGTTCCCCACTCATGGCGTGTCCATTCATGATATTCTGATCTATTGTTGATCGAGGTGGAAGCGAGTACCTGGTAGATTCCTCGCGAATCGACACTGCTCCTTTATCCCGGTATTCGTGGCTCGGCGGCGTCCAGTAGCGGGATGGCTCGGATATTGGGGTAGGCATCGCGATCGGAGGTGTAGACTGTTGCAGCGGCTTCGGCGCGGTCGGTGGTGGCGGCGGCTTTCGATGCTCGACCGAAGCTCCAGGTCCATTGTTTGAAGGTTGTAACTCGTCAGTGACTCCGTCCTCTCCAAACTCCCGCTTCCATGCCTCCAGACCTCCCACCAATAGCACAGGCGCACGTTTCAGCATTTTCTTGAATTCTGTTTCGTAGATGGCCCGGACGAGCGTTGAAAGAATTGACTGTGGAGGCCCGAAGGACTCCGAGGCATCATCATAGAGGGCAATAATGTCGAATTTTTCTCGATTTGCGAAGAGCGCCCATTCATGGCGGGGAGCGATCGCGAAAGACTCCTCAATTGTAAGGCCACTGACACTGGGAGCTACATTCAGCGATCAAATCAACAATAAAATAGGAAGTAACTTACATTCCGCGCTGAAGCACAGATGGCTCGATACAAACAACAGCATCAGCCTTGATGTGCTCTTGATCGAAATCTTGCCTATTCCGCACATCCAATAATAACACCTTATAACTGGGTTTTTGCATCAAATCCTGCAGCTGTTTGGGAAAAATAGAGCTGGTAACGGGGAGGTCATCCTGCTCATGAGGAGATTCGGCGGCGCTGGTCGGAGAACTCAAACCCAAAGCGGACGGCTTCCTGGGTATGACAATAGGCGCGATAGTTTGGGGTGGTGCCGAAGGAATAGATGATGGGGCTGGAGATGCTGGTCGACTAGCGAATGAGTTGATGGTGGGTGTGTTTGGTGTGCTGGAAGGTCGCGGGGCGGGGTCCACCGGAAGGATTGGGAAGTTTCTGAAAACACCGCCATCTCTTCGAGAATCACGATGATTGGGGGATGTATTGATGGCAATGGGCCGAGCACCGACTCCGCCCGTGGGCGCGGAAGGAAGCTGCAGCCCACCTATCTCATCAAGCTCGTCGATTGAGGGGAAATGTTGGGAAAATTCTGTGAGATCGAAGTTATTCGTTGGCGGGGACGAGGACGGTGAGGAGGTTGGTGAAGGAGGACCGAGGCTGGAGAGCGGAACGAATGCATGAGGTGATGGAGCAGTTGAGTTGGACGCAGACGGTGCGAGATTAGATGAAGTCGAAGCTGATGCTGACGATAGACTGGAATTAGAGAAGCGATTTCTAACTGTGGTTGGAGAGATGGGAGGTGTAGACGACGCTGCTTGGTGAGGAGTATCACGAGAAAATCGCTTGGAAGTATTCAAGGATGGGGTATTCAAAGAAAGGCCCGCTTCTTGCAGCGATCTCATTCGGTCCGCAATGCTACCCCCCGCCTTGGATTCTGTTCCGTTGGTGCTAGGAGAAAGTCAGGAGTGTTTCTCTGAGCCAAGATTCGCACATACATTACTGTAGAGCGTTCCATCTCCTCCAGTTTGGCTGCCACAGCTTCAGTCTTCTGTTGCAGATTACGCCCGGCATGCTATACAGGCATGAGGAGAATAGTCAGCAATGAGCTATAAATTACTCACTTGGTTGAAATCTGTAAATTCCTTCCAAAGCACCCCCTTCTTCCCAGGCTGCGTCTCGGCAATGAATTCGGCAGAATCGATGCACAACTTGACCAAAGTAGCTGCTTTGATGTATGCGCTGAACGCCCCCTTCAAATCTCCAGAAAGCTCGCCCTCTTGTGCTTGCAGCGTCTGACTACGTGCCGATTTGATGAGAGACAAGGCAGAGGCCCCTTTCCCCGCCTTGCTGGCAGTCTCTTTCGCTTTATCCTTGAGCTCTCGGACTGTCACGATCACATCGTTGACCCGAGGGCCTTGCATTCCATTACTCATTGCTGAAACTGTTGACAAGACCCATGAGTCCTGCCCTGGTAACGGTCCTCTGTGCGTCATGGCAGAACAAGACTCACTGGAATGAGACGATCCGAAGCTTCCCAGATCTAGCGAAGGTGATAAAACGGTTACTCCTGGCATTCAGTGAATGCCTTAGCTCGCACCAGCAGTCAAGAACTAGATATTATAAGATTACAGTGCGGAGAGGGTATTGGTAACTGACTGAGGCGCACTTTAACGGAGTAAAACTGCCACCGCAGCGCACAATCGGGTTTTAGCTGCGATGCAACCAATAGGCCCAGCTCAAGTAGTAGTTTTGTGGATAGAAATCCAATCCGCAATGTTCCCGTCGAGTAGCGCAGCAATAAGGGGCAACATCAATTGCCTAATTTTCATTCAGGTCTGTGAGGGGGTTATGAAGCTCTGCACCTGCCCTAAACATCATGCAATCACGTTACACTTTCTGTTGGACGCGCCGAACTTGTTGCTTTCTCTAAGCGCTCTATCATGGCGGCGACACCGCGTAACCTGGAGCAATGGGCTCTGGATGTTTCAATGTCTGAATTTGGGTCTCCTTACTCTGATGGCACCTCGTTTCAGAACTCGTCAAGCACGCTCCAGTATATCAACAGTCAGTTGATCGCACATGGGTTCACCAAGGCGCCTGGATTGTCGTTGGACGAACTGTCAAACGCGGAAAGTGAAAAGCTCGTGAAATGCATATTAGGAATGCTGAGCCAAAGAGTGGTGAGTTGTCTGCTTTCGGCTAGTTTCTGGGATGGACGGTAATGGCTTCAACAGGAGGATATGTCGCGCACGGAAGAACTCTCAACGAAGTTCAAGACGCTCAGTTACGACCATGAACGTCTGATATCAATGAACAAAGCGGCCAACGAGAAAGCCGCCAATGCAGAACGCGAAATGAACATGCACAAATCCAGACTTGCGTACGTTCAATTAGTCCAGCAATCGGATGTAGCTCAATGCACTGTTGCTTAGCTCTGCCAACCGCGCTTTACAGTCCGCTGAAACAGCGCACAAGCACACCACAGCTGAGCTTCAGCGCACCCGCGTGTCTTTGCAAGCTATCCGTCTCACTCACCAATCGGAGCTCAAACGCAAAGAAAAGGAAATTGAACGCATGGTCGAGAAGTGGTCCAAAATCTGTGATACACAGCTAAAGCTTGGAAGCGGTTTGGCGATGCCAGTCCACGGAAACGCTGCCATAGTCGAAGGATCAGAATGGGTGGGAAGGGGGCAAGGATACCTGGAAATTGCGCTTGAGCAGGCAGAGAAATCGAGGACAGATCTTGCAGGAGACAATGTGCTACTAAGGCGAATGATCGTCGATGCTGTCAACGACGTTCAGAGCGTGCTACACCTGGCTAAAAGCTTGCTCTCTGAGCAACAGGAAGAGGTATGGTACTGTATCCTGAATATCACACTTTCATCTGAGCTGACATTATTCACAGCCTGCACCGTTTACACAGACCGAACTATTCCCTTTGCATCCGCAGTTTTCTGCCACTGATAAGTTGACCAAATTATTAGGCTCTCTCCGCGAGTCTCTAGCAGCTTTATCTCGGAAGGCTTTAGACCGCTCCACACCATCACCTTCGCGTGTTGCGGCTCCGTCCGGTACACCTCATGCTGAAATATCCCGACTGCAAAAAGTTGTCGATGGTCTACGCGTTGAATTGGGTAGGTGAAGCGCTCGCCACTTTATCATCCTTGACTCAAACTCCTATATAGATCACGCTCACAAAGAATCTGCGGCTCAGGCTGAACAGGTGCAGATATTATTTGACCAAGTGCACGCGCAAAACCCTACGGCTCGTGAAGCTGGGAACGCCAGTATCGACTTGATGATCGGGCCTGCACAGGATGAAGAGCGACAAAGGATCGAGGCGACAAAGAAGGGTCTCGAAGAGGAGAGACGGAAGTTCACTGAGGCTGCAGTCAAGCTAGGCAGAGAAAAGGCAGTTCTTGAGGTAATCTAATCGCCTGTATCTACTCCTGTGCAGTACTGACTTGCCGGTCTAGGCTGAACGCATACGGTTTCTAGACGAAAAACGATCATGGCAGGTGGAGCAAATGCTTTCGGAGCTACCACAAACTCCTGCGGTGACATCCACTCAACAAACTTCGCCTATCAAGCAGAAGGTCAAATCGTCTCCTCGCAAATCTCCGCGGAAAGCCGTGGTGGGAAAAGCTGGTAGTGGCCGTAAGATCCGAGTATCGAGACGCTCGTCTTCAGGACTTGGGTTGGGTGAGAGACTTCAGCCCTCCTTCGAAACCGAGGTGATGCCTCCTGATTTCCCCGTCATCACTGCGGGTCCAACCATCGGTGCCGGAATGATCACCGTTATGCCACCACCCCCACTATCCATACCATCGTCCCCATCGTTTGTCATTCCGCCTCCTTCTCCGCACTCTTCCCTCCCGCGCGCACCGGCTCTTCTAGGCTTCACTATAGCCAACGATATTTTGCCAGCAGCACCTCGGGCACTAGAACCTGAAGTAACTACCACCACGCCTGTAGACTCTCCGCCAGACATGGCTGGCCCCAGCACCCCACCACCTGCTCGGAAGTTCCCCGTAGCAAAGCCCTTTGCACCGCGGATGATCCATGCGTACTCGCCAGCGAAGCCCAGCCCACTGAGTCGAATATTAATGATGAACTCTCCTGCAAGCCCTCCCGACAATCTGACGTCTCTAAATGACTTGGTCGAGGAAGACGAACACTCCCCCACCACTGTCATGGCTCTCACAAAGCTGCCTGCACAAACCGGAGCTGCTCCTCACCTTGCAGTTGGTTTGAGCACGGAAGAAAGCCCGCTGAGAGAGAAGCCGATTGCAATAAACGCGGAGAGGAAAGCGTCATCAGACAACAAACCGTTTGCGGAGAAGGATAAGGGCAAGGGCAAAGCGGATAGTATGGTGGTCAAGCCCACGCGAAGTAAGCCTGGTTCGCTTGAGAAAGAGAATAAAGTCAAATCGAACAAGAATGGACCAATCTCATCATCCGCTGCCTTGCCCTCCGGAACTGCCGCTAAAGCGAAGTCTTTAGGGCCCACAGGACCTATCGATGTACAGAGGACCGCAAAAATCACAGGTAAACCTGCCAGTTCGTCGACGACGAAGCCTGGGCTGAAGCTAGGGGCTGGAACGGGGGGACCGAGAAGGGTTCCAATTCAAAGCTCGGCAGCTGCGCGAGGTTGGAAGGGATAGGCGACACCTTTTGACGCCGTTCTGTTCATCGTTGGTTGCTGTACTTTAATTACTTGTATATTTATACCATTCATACCTAACGACTATCGCATATCATGTGCTCTCTGCACGCAGAAACGTTTACCCATGGCATTCAAAACAGATATTTAGGACAAAACAATGGATAGCGAATGAGAAGGCATAATTGGTGAACGATCTAATTTCTAGCTATAGAAACTATGAACAATGTTGGAGCGGTGTGTAAGGTCTAAACTCCCCCATCTACTGGAGCATCATCGCGCTTTGCTTCAGCCAGACCCCTCTCTATACCCAGTTGCACTTCTTTCTCCCAGTCTGTCCGCAACCATACAACTGTATATTCCCCTATTCCAACTACGAATAATCCGAGAACTTGACCTGGCAACGACAGGTACTCGTCAACAACGATTACCATGAAATTAACGAAACAGCATACACACCAATCCAGAGGCCTTGCAAGCCCATCCGCGCTTTCGAGTGAAATGCGAGCGTAATCCCCAAGGGCAGCGCGATGATATAGTAAGCTACGATGTTAAAGAGCGCGCCAAGGTGCTGCCGGCCTTGGCCGCGCAAGACGCCCCCGCATGACCCGACTAGCCCATCGGCTACCTGGAAGGAGGCTACTAGTGGCATTACTTTACTGACGAGTCGAGCAACTTCAAGGTCATCGCTAAAAATGTAACCGAAAGACTTCCCAACGAGTGCACATTAGCGATGCAGCACGCGATAGCCATACACCTACTCACGTCCTTTGTAGCCATCAATATCGCCATTACAACTGCTCCTGCGATAACAGCGAGCAGAGCAGAGACATGTGCGGCTTGCTTGGCTCCCGCTGCGGACCTCCAACCAAGGAGATTACCCACGCGGGTTGAGGCGGCAACACCAATTCCAAACGGAATGGTGTTTAAAACTACGAAGTTGATGAGACACTGCGAAGGCAGTCATCAATAGTTGCTCACTTTCGTCCGTGGTCATAATGACTGCTTGTGCAGCAAGAGGCAGCTCTCCGAGTCTACCAGCGGCAAGCGCTACGATTTCAAACGCAATCCTTTGAAATAGTCAGTTAATTCACAAGGATTTCATAAAACATAACTTATGCACCACTCCGTTCCAACCATGCATATCCCAGGAATTGCCAGTTTCAAAAAGATCCAGCAGCTATGAGGCTCGAAGATCGCCTTGAGCTGAAATCCTGCCCATGTGTCATTCGCTCGAACCGTGGGTGATAATGCAGCATAGAGTGAAAGGAGAGCAAATGATAGCCAGTAGGTCAGCGAGAGAGCAAGTGGAGAGCCAAGAAGGCCAAGCGGTGTGTAGTGGACAAGTGCTATAGTGATTCCGACGTTGATGGGGAAAACCAGTAGCAAAACCACAGTTGAGGCGCGCATGATACCTGAAAGATATTGAGTAAACGGTAGAAACGAGACATCGGTGGATTCACCTTGACATTGAAGATACTTCTTCACACTCTCGAAGCCAATATAAGCTGGGGCTCCAACAATGAGAAGTCTTAGGTACTTTTGCACATCCCTGCTAACCAGCTCAGGCTGTCCAAGCGCAAGAAGAATAGGCTCTGCAAAGATCCAAATGACATATACCGGGACCAAGAGCACCCAGAGGAGTGCAATACATCGCTGCAGATGAATACCCAGATCCTTAGGGCGGCCACCGGTAAAAGCTTGAGCACCAAGTGTGTCGAGTGCAGTAGTGCCTCCAAGTGCAACGCACCAGCCTAGGCGAGAGAAAATGACATGGGATCATGGTCTCTTTGTTTATTGGATGGAGAGACTCGCCAGTAACAAACGCCAGCATCAATGCTACGGATGAGGCAGACAACTCAGCGGGACCCAGGCGAGCTGCGATGAGAATTGACACAGCCTGGATGGAGTTCTGTAGCATGTACGATAGGATTACTGGGAATTTTGAGTCGATTGATGAGTACGTTCATAAGGTCGAGAATGCCTCTGACGCACCAGGGACAGAGTCTTTCGCGAGAGATCCAAAAACTTCGACGCTCCCAACCCGGGCCGGCGATGCCGGCGTTGGTTCAACTGATGCATTGTGCAGAAGTGGTGCTCTCTCATCTGCGTTGAGAGTGTCCATGGTATAGGGAGGTGCCGTTCAAGGAAAGGTACGTTGTTTCTCGAGATAGAATTCGTTAGAAAGGATTTGCTACACCCTTCACCATCAAAACGAGTCACAAAACGGCTCTCCGTTCGGGAAATAGGTGGGCTCAGATTAGGGTCGCGTATCAATATCTGCTCTGTTATCTTTTACCTCAAGGCATACTCGAGGCAAGAAGAGACCTTCTATCAGCCGCTGGATTTCCGAGAGTGGCCGTGTCCGTCACTTGCGGACACGTTTTGACGGCTGGGAACTCGAATTTCCAGGATCGAGCTGGTACTTCAAATTGGGGCTTGCTCTCCAAAGCTTATCTCTCCCTTCGATTATATCTTCCCTCTGAAGCCGAACCACCATGTGTGGCCTCTACTCTCTCGCTTTCTGCGCTGCTTTGTTCTCTATCCGCTTGGTATTAGCCCATGCTCATGGCCACGACCATGAGGTTGGGAGCCAGGTACCACTGGGCTACGTCAAGTACCCCTATCAAGCCACCTACTCTGGTGATAACGAAGGTGCGTCGCTTCTACAAAATATTCAATAGATAGCATATCGCTGATGAAGGTCCACGATGGTAGTTACCGCTGACTCTATATTCTCCGGAATAACGACTTTCGCGAGGCTTCCCTGGGTTCAGTGTCTGACTAAACAGTCGGACGAAACCTTCGACATTGCTTTCATCGGTGCTCCTTTCGATACCGGTACCTCCTATCGTCCAGGCGCGAGGTTCGGTCCGTCTGGCATTCGCGCTGGTTCGCGTCGCTTGACTCTTTACGGAGGGTATAATGTCCCTCTTGAGGTCAACCCCTTCAAATCGGGTTTGAAGATAGTCGACTGCGGTGACATACCCGTCACACCTTACGACAACGCTTTCGCAATCAAGCAAATCGAGAATGGACACAAGTCACTGCTCCAGAGGCCGACTTTCTCTCCTTTGGGAAACGATTCTGCCACTGGAGAACCGCTCAGCCCAATCTCCAAGGATGGGAAACACCACCCAAGGATCATCACACTCGGTGGAGATCATACCATCGTACTGCCCATCCTTCGATCTATCCACTCGGCCTATGGCGCGATTAGCGTCATTCACTTTGACAGGTACAAATTTGCCTTTTATTCCGAAGCAAAACAATTCAATTAATCTGCAAGCCAGCCATCTCGACACTTGGAAGCCATCCATTTTTGGTGGCTCTCCCTCTGATCAAGCGGCAATCAACCATGGAACCTACTTCTATTGGGCAAGCCAAGAAGGTCTCATTGCGAACGGATCTTCAATTGCAAGTGTTCCTGTTCTTCATTCCCTATACCACCCACTTCTTTGTGTTTCTTTCGTCGTATACTTTGATCCTAGTTTCTCCTATTTCACAGCACGGTGCGATTCGCACTACCCTCTCTGGACCTGCCGACTATCTGAACGACGACGACTCGGGATTTCAGCGCATCGAGGCCCGCGAAATTGACACACTTGGTGTGACCGGTATCATCAACAAAATCAGGGATGTTGTAGGTGACAAGCCCGTCTATCTGTCCATCGACGTGAGTTCTTGGCCTTCAGTGATAATTTGGACATTGATTTGTAGCATAGATTGACTCAATCGACCCGGCCTTCGCCCCTGCCACTGGAACTCCCGAGACCGGCGGCTGGTCCACTCGCGAGCTGCGGACAATTATCCGTGGCCTCGATGGCCTGCACATTGTATCGGCCGATATCGTCGAAGTCGCTCCTGGTGCGCATCCTCCGCATACCGGTAGTGCCTAGGACTAACATCTTGACTAAGCCTACGACACTAACGCTGAATTGACGACTATGGCCGCTGCTGACGTATGTTTCTACGTCGATTTATTCCTCGGATCTCCATCTCACATCAGTGTTTGTTTTAATTTAGGTTCTCTTTGAAGTTTTGAGCGTTATGGCTAAGACTCCCCTGGGTAAAGTTGCAATGCGCGCTGTTTGATAACAGGCACTGCGTGAACAAGCCACATATGCAATACCTTCATTCCTTGTTTCTCTTTTCACATCGTCTTTTCGTATCCTCTTTTGTCATCAAGATTCTTGTTCTTATCCCGTATATTTTGAATGCAAATAGCTGGTCTTTTGATTGCACTGGCGACTGTTGATCTTATCGCTCCAGCCATTTGTTTAGTAATAACGACTGTTGCTGTCGATGCCAATGCCTCCAAATACATAATCAAACCTGACCAGAGTTCACGAATCAGAGGAGCTGGGCTTTTGAGACTGCTACTCGGCATCATCTTGACATCTTCATGTAAAAAGAACAGTCGCACTCCTTGCAACATTGTCAAACGTTACATTTATACAAAAACAGAGTATATTGAGCATTGCGAGACGATGAGGGTAACAACGGAACGTATGAGGATCCTACACACTTGTCATTTACATGACCTTGCTGTTACATGATGGCGACCCGGCCTCTTCAGTCGTCCTAACGGGCCCAATGAACCATTTGCGAGCAGAAACCATCCAAGAAACGGCAGCAAATAAGAATACCGCCATGATGATTACCACCGCGTAATCTGGGTGACAAGAAATTGGGTGATATCATTTCTAGGAGTGAAACTGGCCTTACTCATGTCCTGAGGTGTCACCGTCTGGAACGATGGAAAGAGAAGGAGAACAATGATGAACATCACCCATGCGACTGCGACGGCGCCAATAGGGAGATACCACTTGCCCAAGCTGAAAGGTCCAGGGACGAGTTTGTCACGGCCGGAAGTGATGCGCAAGAGGATTGGAAGTGCATAGGATACGTAGAGACCAATCACTGCAGCTCTATAAGCGATATCGTGAATATGCATGTAGGAGGAAGGAGAATTTATAACGTACCCAGCAAGCGAGGACAAGGCGGCGTTGGAAAACCCCAACAGCCCACAAATCGCAGCGCCAACCATCACGAACCAGACGGCATGTATAGGCGTCTGCGTGCGGCTGTTGATCTGTTTCCACCAACGGGAGCCGGGCAAGGCGTTGTCCCTCGCAAAGGCAAAGATCACGCGAGAAGCATCCACTCCTTGTGCAGCTCCCGTAACATACTAAAGTGAAACCCAAGAGTTACTTTCATCAAGTCTTCTACTTTTGAACAAGAAGGCCTACACACCTGCACGACAATGATGAACGACCATAAAGTGAGCATGCCCTTCTTTCCTAGTGTATTGAGGAAAAGTTGTCCCATAGGAAGTGGCAACGTGGTCGTCAGTAGATCAGAGACAGAGGTGGTGGCGAAGGACGCTGCGATGAGAAGAATCCACCCAAGCCCAGCAGTCCCAGCCACGCCTATCAAAATGGCGAGTGGAGCTGCACGGGAGGCACCAGCAGATTCTTCGCTGACATGAGCCGCAGAGTCATCTATAATGGAGACAGTGTCAATTCATGCAACGCTAGTGAATGCGTCAGACTAGTCACATCCGGTCAAAGTCCACATCGGTGCAGTGAATGCAAGCAAGAAAGCCCATCCATCTTCATAAGATCAGATACATTTCGCGAAGTTCACGTTGAATACGTACTGTTTGTCCATCCGCTATTATTCTCAAAAAGGGTGAACGCGTCCTTGGTCGACGCCTTGTGATCCCCCGAGCAAACCAGCAGTGCGATGATCGCAGCTACGGTCGTGCCAACTGAGAGGAAACTAGGATCAGGAGTCCACATAGCATAATGCTCAGCACTCGCCGTTGACGACCACGTAGAATAGATTGAGGCGGGCCAGGATGCTCGTCGCAGCAGAGCAGACAATGCCGTGGGAGAAAAGAATGGCTAGCAAAATGCCATATGTCGCACCTGCGCTCATCACAACGACACCTTCCGTGTTGACCGCGATTGCAGTCGTGATCATCTGCGCACTGCCATTATCTCAGTATTTAATATATGACGCACTGACGCAAGTACTAGTTTTACTTACCATGTGAAGTCAATGGAGCATACGAGGGTGACTTGGCCAGTAATGTTTGCTAGATGATAATGTCAGCATGATTCAATGACGAAGCAGGTCGATAACGCGCACCCCAGCCAGTGATCCAACTGGCAAGTGCAGCGTACTTCGGGGGAGCCATTTTCGCTGCGAAATAGTACAACCCAGCACTTGTGCTAATATTCATGTCAGTACAGAGACGGATATGCGATACGAGCCTCGTACGGCATTGAAGAAGCAAGCTCAGCCATGGAAGCGGCAACGGGCAGCACGAATAGGCAGGGGATCAACCATCCGAAAACCATGCCTGTGAGATTACCTGAGACCAGCCATGCGAGACGTTTCTGCATACAACCACGAACCGACATGTCCGCCTGAGACAAGGACGAATGAAAAGGTAGAGGTCACAGATGCAACCACGCCCATAATAGAGAACGAAAACGCGATAAGTTCAAGTATCTTGAAGAGCCGTCAACGTTGTGTATCCTGGTAAAGAAATGGCCTTTCGTACCGAGAATTCGCGTTTGAACTCGGATTTGTAGCCAAGCTGGGCAAGCAGGACATCGTCGCCGTGTTTCACAGCCGAAAGGTCGTGGCTACCATGTACAGCGCCAGCATCAACAGTTTGAACAGAAATTTCATTGTCACCTTTCTCAGATTTGACGGACATGGCGACTAAGCAGCAAGGAAGATAACAGAACTTCAAATTGGGTCCACAGAAAGCTCTAGACCTTATATCCTTTTGTTATCTATTGTAAGTCCGATTCATGGCCGAGCCTGCGGTTCTGGAAACGTATCGGGGGGTTGCGGTCAGTGCTTATCCAGCTTATCAGTGCAAGAAGCCGAGTCACGGTTGAGCATACTAAGCTCGGAAATGTCCTGAGTAGCCGATAGATAAGGGATTAGGTAAAGGCCAAGTTGTACATGCTGCACCAGTGATGGGGAGAGGGCGCCGGAGATACCGAAGAAGTTGAGGAATTCGAAATGCCCCAGATACAGTAGATAGTTTGCAGACACGCGGACTCAGTTGCCATGACTGCTTCAGCGTGGCTCAGAGCGAGCTGACAGGATGCAGTTCGAGTAGTTCACGAGAGGGGAACGACTGTCTTCACTCTCCATGTGCTGACTGTGGGAGACTGGTAGTTCACCACACCTTGCACACCAGTAATGAGTACCTGTAACCTGTACATCACTGATATATTAGATACCAACCCAATAATTACGAATGTCGATTGAGAAAAAACAGAAATCAAGCAACACGACAAACCTATAAAGAAGAAACAGATATGTGAAGAAACTGGACAGGGTAACATGAACTGCTCAGCCATTAATCCAAATGCTGCGTGCGTGTGTGTGGGAGGCATGAAGGTCCAATGCCATATGAGGCATGCTATGGAAGGATATGCGCGGTCGGTATATATGAATAGTCATTAAATGAACAAACAGGCGGGAGACGTGATCCATCTTTTCGTTCTGGTTCGTTATATTCAAAGAAGTACCGCGAAGCCGGTAGCGGCCACGACAAGGGCGACCGCGGTCTGGAACAACCGCGTGTCGATGGACAGCGCACCCACAGCGGCGTTGGCACTGTTGCCACTGCTAGACGCAGAGGGGGTGGAAAGGATTCCAACTTTGCTTGAAGATGATGTCGCTGAACCGAGGGTGAGGGGAGCCGAAGAGATCGAGAAGCCGGACGCAGTTGACGAAGGCGCTGTGGTCGCGGGTGCAGGCGATGGAGCGGAAGACGCTGGTGGTGCAGCAGACACGCTGGCAGATGAGGAGGCGCTGGCTGCTACAGAAGTGCTACCACTGCCGGTAGCGGAAGCACCGCTGCCACCAACGAGTGTGCCGATGCCCCAGGGAATAGTGGAGCCTTGCTGAGTGGGAGTCGCAGCGGGTACAGTGGCGCCATCTGGACCAGCAATAGTGAAACGAGTGGTCCATGTGGGCTCTGTGGCAACAGGCGAGGTGAACTGATAGAAATATTCGGCCGCGTTGGGGGAGACCTTTGAATGATTCGAGTCAGAATATGAATGAAACAAGCGTGAAAAAGGATGATTCACCTGAGGGCAAGTCCAAGTGAAAGAGGCGTTGTTCGCTTGCGTGCCATCGACGATGGCAACAGCTATACGTTTTTATCAATATTCTGCAAAAATGGAATCGTGTTCAGGCACGCACTCTCAAGAACTTTCATGTCGAGGTTAGCTCCGGTCATGAGCTGAATCGTCATTTTTGTCCATGTGCCAGTGGGGTCCGCAACCCAAGCGATGGGGCAGTCAGAACCCTCATTGTATACTGCATTCGAGCCAGGTGTGGTGGGAGTTGGGATAGCGCGGCTGGGAAGTTCATTAGCATCGTAGCAAAAGAAGAAAAAGGTTTCGGAGCACGGAAAACTCACACGACAGCGACAGCGGCGAGCAGAGCTGGGAGTGCAGCGAATGTGAACATTTTTGTGCGAGGTCGGCTGGGACGAAATAGGCTGATCACAAGTTGACAAATTAATTCTAAAAGTGGAAAAGAAAATGGGAGCCTTACAAAGATTTATGAAACCGTTCTGAGAGTGCAAAAGAAGGGCAGTTTAAATGAGCGACGAGGGGAAAGCGATGAGAGGGAAAGCACTATGGACGGATGAGGATGACCGCGAGAGCGACCACAAAGTTTCAAATTGCCATGCGACACACTGCCCCCGCATCAGGCACATGAGCGCGCAGGCCCTGGCCGGTCTCCCGCCGCCGGATCTCCGATTCATGCCCCCATCGAGCGCCCATTTGCTGTCCACCGCATTTCCGCGTCATCGGTGTGTCGCGAATTCCTCTTTCTGAAGCCTCATCGTTCTCTCTATGCATATGACCATGCATCGATCATGGGAGAAAACACACAAATTTTGCTATGGACCCATTGCTACAGTCAATGTGTAGGTGTTCTCAGCTTCGTCGGACCGAGGCCCAGGCAAAGCGCTCGAGTTCATGCATGTATGCATGTGCATACGGTTTCCTAGCCTGCAGCTCATGTGCAAATATGACTGCATGCATTACAGACAATTCGCAATGCCAGCCTTTCTAGAATCTGGCTAGCCGAAAATGTCGCCACTCGTTTTACCTTCATGCTTTGACAATCCTAACACGCTACTAATGCAAAGCCATTGAAGCATGAATGTCAATAATCTACGCAGTCTGCGTGGTCCCATCCTCTTGATATATCTACTCTTCGTCGCCAAGAGGGTTTTCCCGAGGATACATCTCGACATCCCGCAGCGTGGTCAACAGTGAGTTGCGTCACCGAATAGACATGGGTGTACGGTCCGAAAGTTCGCCTCAAAATTCTCAATATCGCCCTGCTCCAGGGTATTTTTCTCACTGTGAGTAATCGATTCAGTCCCTACGTTTTTGATCTCTCCGTAGTTCTCCTGATCAGGGAACCTGTCCGACAAAACCATTATGTCATCGTCTTCATTCTCGTGGACAAACTTGTGGGCAGCGCTCAAGGACAGGCGCTGGCACACCTTTCGGGCAAGCGCGTTGCCTTCTTTCAGACTATCATAAAGTCTGGGAAATCTCGTGCTGGCGTTGACGGGATACTCGTATTGGACACCAAATCTGAGCACGCCGCCTCCGGGAAGAATAGATCTTTCCTTCAGCACCGTTTGGAACGCTGCCTTGAACTTGGCCTCGCCTTCGAACTTCGCAAACGGTGAACGATGACTGTGGATTAGGAGCGGGATAGCAGATATTATACGTCAACGTGACGCGGTACTAGGCAGACGGATTTCAACACCGCAATCTCGTGCTCAATGTCATTGTAGAAGGCGACAATGCCAACGGAGGGCTCGGTGCGCTTATTGCTCTTTGGCAGAGTCGAACGACCACTCCTTGCCCTCGCGGCGGAGGAGCAGAGCGCCCCCTTGCACGGCGTTTATTTGGAGGCGGTGTCTGCTAGGTACTTGGATAGGTACTTATCGCGTGTTCCTGTACTACTTATAGTTCAGGAACGTGCCCCTCAAAAGCCTCAGGGCTTTCTTAACAGAGCTCGGCCCAAGAAAATGCGGAAGTATCCAAGTCCCGAGGAGAGCACTGGCAGAATCCAGTGCATCGTAATTTGAGCTTGATGATCCTACGCACGGGCCCGTGTTGCCCTGATAGAGTAAATACTTTCCGGAGCTTTGAGAGAGCATGTATATTGGCTTAGTTTGGATCACTTGTAAGATATTTGCTTCATATCATCCTGTCCCCTGGTTCAATTTAGTCAACGGTAAGTTAAAGCTGAAGCAGAGTTTTGTGGTGGTTGGCAATGTCATGAAGAGTCATTTACTCGGAATTCTGTGTCACGTGAGTTACTATAGCGTGACCGACGCGCGATTTCGACGCGATCACCCAAGTTAAATCAACACCAAAGTATCACCAACATTCCATAGACTTGAAGCAAATTTGGCGCTATCCTTAAAAACCTCCCAGCTGATAAAGTCGCCATACAGTGTTAGAACTTTTTAAACAGCACACTTCGGAGTTCAGAACGTTCAGTGGCCAACTTGGTCTCAGGGCCCCAATGAGTTCGTAATAGAGTGTCCAAATGGGATTGAAATTATTGCTTTTGAAAGATATCTCCGTTTTCGTTACATTTCGCGATCCTGTGCTCTGCTCCCAGCAGGACCAACGAACACACAAAGGGAGACCTTTGCATAGTAATGCGATAGGCTTGCCTCGTTGCCGTATGCCATATAAATGCATTTAACACTCGCATTGGCCGTCGGCTTGTTAACCCAGTAGATCGCCATTGGTTTCTCGTCTTCTCCTGCCACTTGCCAGTACGGGTCATACTCGGAATCATCCTCGCACAAATCTCCAGACAGCGCATCACGTACCGCCATTCCACCGCAGTCTAGTAATTCGCGCTTCAGATTCGCAACTTCTCGATGCTCCGAGAGATCGATGTAGACGGGCGAGAAGATGGAATGATCGACCCTGTCGCCCCGCTTGTCTTTGTATGCAAACATGAGGCTGAATTTGAGGGATAGTTGATCGCAGGCGCGCTTGACGAGCGCGTCACCGCCCTTGAGGTGGTTAACCATATCGATCAGAGTCGTTTGGTCGTTGACAGGGTATTCGTGCTGTAACCCGAAACCAATAATGCCGCCAGCGGGAAGGACTGTTGGGTCATCGAGAAGCTCGAGTACACTGACTTTGAACGTGGCTTCGCCTTCGGATGCAAACTGCCGAATGGCGATGGAGGGCTCGGGGGTGTCAGCGGCATAATAAAGGTTGTATGTCAATGTGACACGGTATCCAGAGGTCACTAGTGCAACTTCATGCTCAACGTCGCTGTAAAAGGCGACATAGCCGATGGAAGGCTCGGTGCACTTGGCAAGCTCGCTGGCAGCATCGAAAGACCACTCCTTGCCTTCGTGGCGAAGAAGCAAGGCACCACCAACGTGCTCGCAGGGGAAGACGATCACGAGCGAGCCAAACATGTCGGCACCGCGCGGAGTGTCCTTGTGCGCCTTGAAGAATGAATCTTGACCTACGGCATTCGCATATCAGCGTTTGGCATAGGCGCATCCATTTTGTCAAGGACCACTTACCGTAAACGTTCAACTTGTACAGCTCAACGCGCACCTTTCCTGACTCGTCCACAAGCTCGTCCTGAACATGGTCCATGATACCAGATTTCTCGACCGCGAACTTGGAGGCAAAGTTAGATACGTCCATTTTACAAGCCTTGCGGTACGCCTCGTCCATGACATCCTCCTGATTGACGCCAAAGGTCGCAGGCTGGCACGAGGCGGAGAGTTTTTGCAGCTGAGCAGACGTCGCTTTTGAAAGGTCAATTTGGCTGTTAAGTCCGCTGAATAGTCAGTATCCTTGAGGCATGATAATAGTGCTGGCACACTGACCGAGCGTCATCCCCGCGACCGTAGTAAAGGTCAAATCCGTCAGCGGGGACAGGGCAGGTGCCGCTGAGATATGGAGGACGCGAGGAGAGAGCCTTTCTCAAAGTTTCGGTGAGCTTCGCAACATTAACAGACATGGTGGATAAGAAGAGACGGAGACGCGAATTTGTGGTCTGGCCTGATACTGTCAGAGATTCGCCGCGAAACTCCGAAGCCCGACACGTCTAGACGCGTCAGACCTAGGCTAATTAGTATGTTCACACAGGTGAAAACACTGGGATGAGTCACTTCGCCTACTTGCACCCACGGTCGTGGGTCGATTGACGCGAGTCACTTTGCCTCCGCACCTGCGGCCGTGACCATGTGGTCTGAGTCCGTCTGACTCGATGATCTGTGGCCCGAGATTAGGTCCTGGTTCACGAATAACGATTCTTCTCCCATTGAGAGGTCACAGAGGTCACCTCGTCTTTCCCGAAATCTCATCATGAGGGAGTGAGTCAAACATATGCTTGATAGCACTCGCTAGTGTTGCTTGACAATTGGAATCTTCCACCAGGCATGCATATGTCTGGGGGTTGCGTATGCGTGACATACAAGGTCCTGATTATTGATACAAGTCTAATCTTCTACCCTATGAATCTGGGCAAAACATGTCAGCACGCGTACAAACAGAGATTGGGGCAAATATACCTCTTCAGCCAGCGCCGTCCACTCTGTCAGCGCCCGCAAGTACTCGTCTCGCGCCTCGTCCACGGGTGCATCAGGCGCCCAGAGAACGAACGACGCGAAAGTCGCGCTTGGTAGAAGCCGCCGCACAGCTTCCTGCTCCTGCTCCCGTGCAGCCTCTTCTTCATTCTCCTCGATGTCTACATCCATCTCCGCAGCATTCTTGCCGCGCCCCCGCTTCGATCTTCCATCCTTTGCTGGCCGCACTTGCGTTTTTCTACCCACATTTGTTGGCGCTCTGAGCACGATACCGCCATATCCTTCGGGCAGGTTGACAGTCACACCATGCACCGAGCGTCCTCTAAACGCGGCCTTGAAGCGTTCCCCGAGGGACGCTGTCTTCGTTTTCTTTGGTGTTGGTGCAGGAAGAGGTGGGAGGGAGGGGGTCGGCACGTGATTGACTACAGCTTCTTTGTCCTCGGTGGTGTCCATAGCCGCATGAACATCTGTCTGAGACTGCGATTGTGACTCAACCAAGGTATTCTGCGAAGCGTCGTCGATATTAACAGCTTCTTGAGCCTGTGCCTCAAGCCCAGCAATCCCCGCCGACTGGCTGAGCAGTGTTGTGGGTTTGATGCGGAAGTACGTCGCTATGGGCGCCAGGCCAGAGTAGTTGATGTGGAATGGCATCAAGTGGGGAGAGCATGTCGGCAATGTAGCCGAGGGAGCTGCAATTTCGAGCGGGCTGGCCATGGGGCGTGAAGGTGATCGAGAAGCAACTGACGAAGATTCAGCATGTCAACGGTGCGGCATGTCACATCACATGATCTTGTCACACTTAGGCTCAAGGCGCGACTTTTTCCCACTGAGGGCATTGTTTTGCTCCTTGATGTCAAACTCGCCAACAACTGCAGATTTGGCTGCTTCTGCTCTCACATCACATCTATGTGTTTGAGCGAATGTCGCGTTTAGCAATGCTCCTCGAAAAGTGATTTGGCTCAAGCTGGGTTTACTTCCCCTTGTCAAGTCTGAGTCTTACATCTGCTGGCGTCGAGAACCGATCTGTTGAACTTGTGACACAGCTCCGCCCAGAAGAACTCATTTCGAGTCTGACTCGAACACATATTCCTAACTCGTGGATTCCTCTGCCACGAGGCGGTTCATGTCTTACGTATGTAGAATCAGGTCCGCAAATGCGGGTCAGTGGCAAATCAACTTGGTGCTGGATGGCCGTTAAACGGCGGTACGAGTCCACTTAGGGGGCATTGGATCAAGACTTATAGCTTATGTAATCATCTCGTAATCGCAGACTTGTGCCTTTTGGCATACACGGCAACTACAGCTAAGCTTCCCACCCTTGGCAGCAGTGTTTAGATGTTCTCACGGCCTGTAGGGCCGGTTTCTATGTCAGAAATATCACCCCCTCAAGGGCACATCCTCTTGAGATGTCGTCCACTATAATCCCAATTTGGAAGGACATCTCAGATGCCTCTTCCCCGACAACTAATTTCCGGTACATCTTGCGCCACCGGGCTGAGAATCTACATCCAGAGGTATCGGATTTGAGGTCTGGGATGTATCCGTTTTGCTATGCATCTCCTGCTCCAAATTCTGCGACACATCTGTTTTCAGATGTATCTGTTAATACATCAAATTTGACATGAGTCTTTTCTGAACGCGGTGGAGATGACATCATATCCGAGTCAATATGCAGCGATTTGGGAGGGCACAAGTTGCATTTCATAGCTACACCATACTGTCTACGTAGCTAAGAGGTGGAAATAGTATATATGTATATGATAAGTCAGATAAGCAAGATCAGTCGGAATGAAGATCAAGAACAATAGCTAGATTCTACTTGGAACTGGAAGACCCTGCGCGAGGAGATGCTGCATGTCTGGCGGCCGAGCCACCCTCAGAGCGCCCAGGAGGAGATGGCCGCAAGCCGCGAGGTTCCAAATATTGAGAGCTTGAGGGCTGATGAGGCGGATGAGACATATATGGAGACTGGGGAGGACACGGCGGGGGTACACGCGGGTCCAGGTAGGGCGACGACGGCGAAGGATACGATTGGAGATAGCCATGGTGGGACGTTGATGGCGATGGTGGCAAGTACGCGTCACGGCGATAATCGTCGACGTTGTGACGATAGCCTGAAGGGCCGTCCGCGGGATAGCGATGGTGTAGTGACGGTGACGGCGGATGAAAATACGGGCCGCGCCTATAATCAGGTGGTGCCATACGATGGTGATCCCGGCTCGCCTGCATGGGAGGATACCTGGAAGGGTCGTACTCGCCGTAATCGCCACGGCGATCCCCATACCACCTTTCCTCACGTGCGAAGGCCTGGTGCCTTGGCCTGTATGCGTGTCCATCCAACCTGGCATATGATCCTGGATGCTCGGAGAGAGGCGAGCGTCCAGATCCTTCTGACTGAGAAGGGTCTAACGGCCCGGCCCACGGCGCTCCAATCCATGGTGTTGGCATATGGCCACTGGTGGTCTCGACGCTGCATTGTGTGCCTGAGGTGAGAGGTATACCTGAAGGCGTGGGTGGGCGGAATTGCGGGGAATGAGCAGGCGCTGATGGAGTGGTTGCAGCGAGATGGGGCGTGAGTTGAACTGGGTCCTCGATATCATTTCCCAACGGGACCGTAGGGGCCCGGGCACCTGGCTTGTTGGGCGCAGCGTACAGTTTGAGCGCCGCTTGGTTCTCAGGATCCCCCCGCGGCCGCGTGGTCTTTGGCAGTGGCTCGGGAGCGAGAAGCGGCGAAGGTGCTTGAGGTACGACGTGAGGTGAAGCAGGCGGGGAGGGTGCAATGGGAGATGAAGGGGGTAACGAAGACGGTATATGTGCTGTCCCATATCTTTTGGGTCTAGGCCTGGTAGGCTTGGGCGGAGCTTAAGAAGTAAAATGTGTTAGCTAAATTCATATCATTGAAGGCGTTTTGCTCACCTCGCAGGACCTGAGTACGCACTTCCTCCTTCACATCCTCCATCACCTCATCTGAATCATCCACGTACTCGGCCGACTTGGCTTTCGTCGCCTTTTTCTTCTTCGTCGCCTTTCCTCGTGTCGCCAGAGCGCCAGAGCCAGAAGCAACCTTCTTGCCTGGTTGTGGTGCACGCTTCGGCTTTAGCTGCGGCGCGGCTATTTGAACCTCGCTAACCTCCACGCTCGAGTCTGACGACGAGGGCGTAGGTCCCTTGGCGCGCTTAGGGGGGCTCTCGCTCTCGTCTTCTTCGGACCCAGGTGACACATAGTTGATGGACCGCTTCGACGCGGTACGTTTGCGGACTGCAGGAGCCTTTACAGGCGACGGTGTGGGAGAGCTGCTGCTGCTGCTGTCCTCGAGCGGTGTGAGATCACTGGAGGGTACCGCCTCGAGGGCGGCTGCCTGCGACGACAGTATCTGGCCGGTGTGGACCACTATTTCGTGGACTGTGTTGTTTTTGAGAAGGACTCGCCGCACACGGACTTTTTTCCCGTGTTTATCAGTGGTGAGATACTCAGTGGAGGAAATCACGGGCGCTGTACAATCATGAAGAGCTGTGTATTGGATTAGCGAGTGTCAATGTAGATCGTGAGGTGAATAGATACCTTGTATATCCTCGGGCTTCTGCAGCCGTTGAACAGAGAGTGGTCGGTGCGGGTCGGTGAACTGCTGGATCAGAGCGCGAAGCCCTTCAGCCCCAGCCTCCTCGATACCCTTAATTCCCTTCGTGGACGGTGGGAATGGGCATTGCGCAGGCCAATTTAGCATGCGCATGTCTTTGCCCGCGAGCACAGCTGCCAACGTTAACCAGGGAAGGTTGCCGGTGTCCCCTGGAAGTTTGCCACCGCCCGCAACTATAAGCAGATGTCAGTTAAGGACGCGGCGATGAACAAATGAAATATCTTACTGATTACGTCCTGCATAAGCTTCCGAGCCAGGGCGGTCTGTGACTTATGGTTGCCCGCCGCCGAGGGCTGAGGCGATGGCCGTGATGACGGCGGCACATTGGCAGATGATGCTTGATGGCTGGAGCCAGCGACGGGCTCGGCGGGAACATCCGACCAATCATATTGTACAATCTGGTTTGCACGACTAGCGCTAAAGATATGTTCGTTAGAATGCTATTTGAGTCGAAAGCATATGAAGACTTACAAGCACCATGCTTGGGCGTGGCCTTTAATCTTATCTGTGGTAGCCCTGCAGTACGCTTCGGTGAACTGGACGGACATGTTAACGTCAAATCATTGTAAGCGGAAGGATTAGGACTCTGGACTTACTCCTTGCATGCCCTTGCTCATTCGCACGTCAACCAGCGCGTGGTCCGAGTGAATATGACTTCCGCTCAGTATCAACATGTACTCTAAGTCATGCAGGATATAAGCGAGCTCGCCCTACGAGGCAACTGGTGAGTAAAGAGTTCAATTTTTTACGAGTATAGAGCAACTTACTATCCTTTCCATCTTATTTGCCGCCATGTTGAAATCCTTCTGCCGTTGTGCACCAGTAGTCCCTAGATCTTTGTCCTCGACGGCTAGGAGGCTCTGGAACATATCCAGCACGGCGCGGCACTCAGCCTTATCGTCGAAGCTGCCGCTAAAGGCGCTATAGCAGTCCCTGATGACCTTCGCCTGGGCTTGCGAGTCAAGCGCTTCGAACCGCTCTACTGTATAGCCCAGGCGCTTCAGCTCATCCTCTCGATGGTCGGCGTGGGAATGCAACTTCTGGTAGATGTTCCAGGAGTTGACGCCAGACGACTTCAAGTTGTGCCGGCGGAAGTAACCTTTGAGAAACCGCGCAAAGGGCACATTGTGCCTATCCGCGAGCTCTCGCAGCGCCGCGTCCATGTCTTGGTAGGCTTTGCTAACGTCCTTCATAGCAGCATCCTTCAAGCGGCCTGAGGATTTCTCGGGGGATGATGCCGGGGATGACCGTTCGGAAGGGTTAGACTCAGGAGACTGAGTGGGGACGTCAAGTGTCCCACTCTCGTCGCTACCGTGGAGTGTGGTGGCCTCGGGGGCCTTCGCAACTTCTACCCCGTCTCCATGGTCCGACCTACGATCATATTCGACCTTGTTGCTTAGGGGACGCAGCAGGAGGGATGACGGTGGCAGGGGAGAGACCGGTGATGGGACTGGGGGCGTTGGTGACCGCTGCTGTGGGGGGTCCTCTGCTCGCTGCTTGCCCTTGCCTTTCTCTGTCCATGGAGTAGGCGGGGTCAAGCGCAACTGCAATTGGCTCGGAGCCGTGGGGCCATTAAACGGCGGTACCTCGGGCTCGCGATGGCCCTGAGGTATATGCGGGTTGGGGTAAGATACATAGTGGGTGAAATTGTCCTGCGTTTGAGGGAAAGTGGCATGCGCTGACGGCTGCCGATGAGATTCCATAGGGTAGTACGGATGATACATAGAGCCTGCCCCGCGCGACTCTGAGCCCGCCATGCGCGACTCTGGTAGCGGCCTCGTTATACGCGCCTCTGGGAGGGGCTTTGTTCCGTAGACGGGGACAGGTGGTTGACGAGATGGCTGTCTCAACGTGTCTGGAGGCCACTGTGGGGCACCGCCGTGACCACCGTCCGGCTTTTGGTGGAAGAGTTGGTCCCACAGGGCGTCCTCCGTGTAGGGATTGGTGAACCCGGGCATGCCACCGTCAGGGAAAACAAATGGCATCTGCATTGATTCATGCTGAAAGCTTCCCGGCAGCGGCAGCGCCGGTGACGAGGGTGGAGCCAACACGAACTCGTTGGGCTCAGTTGCAGTCGCTGGACTGCGTGGCGAGACGAAGGGGTCTTCCAGCGGATCCTCCAGGGAGAGCGGAGCGGACGCCGTTGCGGTGACTGCAGTCTGCTGTTGGCTTCGGCGCTCCGAAGCGCCCTTCATGACTTTGGAGGCCTTCGGAGTCGTCTTGATGCGCGGGCGTAGTCGGGTTGGCTGTTGCTGAGCCTTGTCTTCATCTGATGGACGAGCCTTTGGCTTTCGATTGGCCGGCATAGCAGGCGGGGGGGGCTCGTCGGGCTCGCACGGCAAGTCACTCATCTGCTGAGACTCAGAGTCGTCGAGCAGGGCGTTCTGCATTGCATGAAGCGTTTTGGGGGAAGGGGGGTTTGCATCGCCGAAGGAAACACTTCGACTGGTGCTGCGCGATGCGAGCGACAGCTTTTGGTGGTCGGACTGTGTCATATCTGGACGTAGGTTAGTTAGTAATAGATACACAAATTCAAAGAGTACGTGCCTGGTGGGGATTTCAAAAAGGGGGCTGAGCAAGGTTTTAAATGTCAAATGACGGGTTGGCTGAGACGTTGCGTTGAGAGAGCGAGGGGGGGGATTTTCAATCCAGCACTCACCTATATACCAAACAGATGCTTCCATCTTAATTTTTTTCCTGCTCGAATCATCTCAAGAGGAGGAGCAGGGATACCCAATGGGGCCAAGTACGAAATGGCCTTCAGATGTATCGAGTGATCGAGAGAGACAGACAAGATGATCGGAAGGATGCAAAAACTATGATATTGCCACCGATTACCCTCGGCCCGATCATCGTTAACGTCGGTGCGAATGTAATTCCTTCCTCTATCACTTGGAACTGACTCTATGCTCACCGGATAGCTCTATTCTGAATCCTACACGATGCCCGGTTCTTGTATTAAAAACAGGAGTCTCTGGGACTCGTCCGAAGTATGCCGGATGTAGGTGAGCTCAATCAATGCAAAGACATGAACAACTCCCTACTTACACCCATGGTTCGTCCCACCACATTCGTCACACCTGAGGAAAAGCGGCAGGCAAAGAGGGAGAGATCAAGGAGGTATGAACGAAGTGATAAGTGAGTCGATGCAGCTGATCACAGCGCCGCAATCCAAGTTATCTAATGATCTGTGAACAGGGCAAAAGCTACTCGAAATGAAGCACATCGTCAAGCATATCATAAACGTACCTCGCGCAAAGGCCCTTCAGAGACCCTGACACCCCATTCACTACCTCAAACACTCCACGATCTCGCCGACAAACCCCTGCCAACGTCTGAACTATTCCAATCTGTTCTGCACGATACAGATGTGGTTGATGAATCAGAGCTCGCTCAATGGGACCGTATACCCCCCTACCATATCGCCGATCAGCAGTTCAGCGCACTTTACATCAGCAACCTCGTGGACGTGATGCACGGCCGCCGTATGCGAGAGCATCAGAGAGCAGTAGAGAATCATAGGAGGGAGACCCGGAGATCTGAACCAATAGATGTGCACGCGCTCAGGAAGACATTGTCCAGTTTGCTTCGGGTGGAGATGAATATATGGGAGGAATCCAAGCGGTGGATAGAGGAGAATAACCATATTGAACATACTGAGGTGTGTTATATCATGGCTAATCATTACCTACAATGGTCCGCCCGAAGGGCGAGATCTCTCCATGAAGAGCAGACTGTGCTTGGCCAGGGGGTAGAGGCGTACATTAATTTCATCAATTCAAGCATGTAATATGATCCATATATACAATTCATTGTTCTGGTAATAGTAGTAATTGATTAAGTATAAAGCGCCGCAATCCTGGTATATCAGCTTCCCTGCATGATGTCCCATGGTAGCCTTGTAGAACGGAGTCCATCACGGCTAAAACCCACACACCACAGTCATGCCCATTAAACTGTACGGCGCGCGTGAGCAGTGGGCGAGCCGTCCATGCCTCAAAGTTGTACTGTGAACAAGGTTGACCATTCTTGCGAGCGATACAACTTAACCGCGCAACAAGATTCATAACTATCTGTAGCAATGTAAGCGTGAGGGTAATAAATTATGCTATTTTGCGTACCTTAGATTCTGCGTGCCATGGGCGCTGATCGGCGAAGCTGTCGAACAAGTGAAGCTGCTTTTCCTGAAGATATACAACGCACAAGACCCAATGATGGGCCTCCGGTCGATGTATCGGCAAGATCCAAACATCCCTGGTCCAGTATTCTGTGCGCTTTGTATTGCGCCACAGATCTTCGTCGGAGACTGCATAACGAGCACGTACTAGATCGTGGGTAGATAAAATAGCCACCCGATTGGCTGCGTCAACATTGCGGTGGAGGAGATGTGTCTGCAACAGGAGAGCAGCTCCGTTAAGGCTGTTGTCGTTGAGTAATGCTGTTGGGGAGAGGAATTGTGTGAACGTATCCTTCTCAAACGTGACCGGAAACCGTCGGCGAGGCAGAGGCTCCAGTTTCCGAAGGCGGAAGTCACGAGATGCTGGTACTGTGACCAGCTCATCGTTACGAAGACCGTAATTGCGCAACGGATTGAGCTGAATATTTTCCTATATTATGTCAGTGTTATCTCAAGTAAAATGATAATGTAAACTCACGGGGATCGTCCACAAAACCTCAACGGTTGCATTTTCAACGAGGCTGTCGTCCAGGACATCATCTCCACCCGTCTCTCCAAATTCCAAGTCATCCTCAGCGATTAGGAGATCACTTTCCGGTGTGTAGTTCACGAATGGGACCTGCGAGGCCTGCGAGGGCTTGATATCGTCGCTGTCGTCGTCGTCTATGGTAGCCACCGTGTCGACGAGGATTGGCTCCATCCAATGAAACTCTCGGGTTGGATCCTCACCCGCGAGAATCTGCGCCGTCTTCGTGGCTTCTTCGACGGCAATATGGAATCGATGATCTGAGACTAACGGTGTAGACCATCGCCTCTCAAGGAAGAGAAGCTGACGCCGGTGCTCAGAGAGGAGGACGTGTAGCAGAGAATCTTTGATTATAGTATTTAGCTTGTAAGTTTAACGTTTGAAAAATCAGACACTCACGGTCAGACATACGAACAGCAAGCTCCACCGCAGCGAGTTCGTTTCCCAGCCATTTGCAGAGGTTGTCAGCCTCGCGTCCTAAGCGCCGCCGTTCCGACAAACATCCATCCTTCTTCAGCATAGCGCGTATACCGTCTCGAACGCTTGATTCCGACAGCCATCGAGGCATGGCTTCCTCTCTACGTGAGATCCAGACGTCTTCCATGAGATCTGATCTATCTCGAAGAGCCGCTAGATTGATCGGCATTGGCTGGGGTAAAGGAATAGCCCAAGATGGATCGTGCAGATCCGCAAGTTGGGCGCAATACTTATTGAAGGTATGTATGGCACGGAGGAGAGCAGGCTTTCGCCTAGTTATAGCTGCCCGTGTACGTTGATGGGACTTTGTCCCTAGATAACTGAGTTTAGCTGAATGATTGATGATCAAGAAATCATTTAATACATACCTAAAGCTTGGTGCTTCCCCCCGACCGCCTGATCCAGCCGCTCCCACTCAAGAAAGCTACCAACCGCACGTTTGCGGATGTTTATCTTGAGGTCCCTGGCCAAGAGTAACGTGCGCACGAATTCAGCGTCAACGCCCTTTAACTCCGGGAACTGCTCATGCACGTTGAGCGAAGCGTAAAGCTTCTCTACTCCAGCGAGGAGCTGCTGTTGGTGCGTGCGTAGTTCCTGAAGACTCTTCTTTGTCCTGCGGGCTGCCCCGCCTTCAACTTGAGAGAGTGCGCTCCGTGCATCGTCGATTACTTTTTCGACTGCGGCGACGTCCTCTTGAAGGGCCAGAACTGAGTCAACCTCTTTTCGCAGACGCTTTGGAGCATCTGCAAGGGGAATCCAAGTCAACTGGAATCAATTTGAATAAAAATATGGACTTACGAGCGCGCAAAGATATCTGCGCTTCAACCTGCAGCTCCCACTGCTGGCGCAAATCCGCATCTGTCACGCCACACGTATCGAGGACCTTCTGACTGTCTTTGGACATGGCGGTCACACCGGACTTCAGCTTGCGGGTAATCCAATCACCAAGATTGCCGCGCATGTCACCGCCGACAAAGGTGAGCTGTCTGTCCAGAATCCAGAGCCGGCGGCGACGCTGAGGAGACTGTCAATATACAATAACGTAGTCGCTGATCAATAACATACCCCTGCAGTTCTGGTGACCCCAATTAACCTGCGTAGCCGTGACCACAGCCGCTCCACTCCCTCGCCGTCGGTGAGACCCAAGGCCGGATTGAGGCGAGGATTATACATAAGCTGACACGACCACTGGTGGGCGTAAGCATGCATCGCGGTGGTGGCAAACATTATGTGTTCCATGATATCTTGGGGTAAAATGTCGTACTGTAGTTTTTTTTTCAGTAAAATACTAGCCGCTTTCTTGATATACTCACCTTGTTAATTGAAACGTCCATTACACAGCCAATATCATACAAAAATGCACCTGTAGCTTCAGGCGGAAGTTCTCTGAAGACACGTAAAATGAGGGCGATCGCATACTTCTGTTGTTCGCCGGGTGTATCCATGTTGGCAAAGAATATGGGTATGCCATGCCGACAGACGAGCGCGGCAACACCAGTGTCATCGAAGCGTCCTGTGTCCGCCTTCTGCTTGTTCTCGTTGGCGGCCGTATGTGAGTCTTGACATTCGTTGATGGCTTCTTCCGGAACCTTGAGTTTATATTTGCGTGCTGGCCGCTTGCGGGCCTCGTCGATAGCGTCGCCTACAAGGTCGACTTCCTCTTTTGGGAGGAAATAGCGAGGGTCGTAAAAGTGCGGCCCGTCTCCTGAAGTGGTTTGATGACGATGGTGATGGTTTCCGTCGATCGACATATGAAAGTCGCCGCCCCTGTGCGTGTGATAAACATAGAATATTATTTGTAGATAGCGAAAACTTACTCATTGAATGTCCTTCCCCAGGTACGACCCGCAAAGCAGGCCGGGCATCGACTCTGAAGAAGCCTAGAAGCCTCGCCTGGCTTGGTCCCGTTCTCTGCACTCTCAGGAATGTCCGATCCTGGTGTTGGAGCCCTGGCTGCTTTCACGCACGCAGCAGCCTGCTCCAAGACACCATCTACTTTGTTTTGCACCTCCACTTGGAGGGTGTCATGCCACTGTATTGCGGCGCCCAGACTCCTTCTCCATGGGTCTTCAATGTATTCTCCCTGAGCCTTAGATCAGCAGCTGTAGACAGGTGTGGATACATTGCTTACTTTGCTGACGGCATGAAACCCTCGGCGGGTATAATGTGAGTGCAAGCTGGCTGCAAGTGCGTTTACCGCGTCGCAAGAGCGCTCAAAGAGAGCGCGGTATAGACCCAGCAGCTCTAGCGCAACAGCAACACGGGGTTGATCAGGTGCGGCAGGAAATAGCCCGTGCCTGATGAGTTGACGAGCGATTGGTTGGCATACGCAACTGTAAACAGTCACAGTCCGGAAATCTGTGTATTTAAGTATAAGGGTATGATAATAGATAATGTAGACTCACGATCAAAGAATAAACAAGTGAGCAATGATGACTTCACTCTCTGCTGCCCACAGGTGCACTCTAATCTCGTAATTTCACTCAAAGACCCTGGGCTAACCGGCTTCCCGATTGTTGCGTTCGTGTATCGCAAGTACTCGTCCACAAGGGTCGGAACAAGAGTCTTCCACTTGTGATATTGAAGAAAAGCCGCTGTATTGGGAAGGATGCGGCGCTTGGTTTTAAGAGTCTGGTCGATGCTGGGTTGGGAGGCAGGGGTGGAGTCCTCAACGTCCGGGACGATCGATTGGCACTCTTCGACCTCAGTCGGAAGCTCGCCATCAGGTCCAGTTTCATCAACCCATTCATCTCCACCAGTGCTCAAGTCTGTTTCCCTCGGTGCCTTGAGGCGAGCTCGCAGTTGTTGTCGTAGGTTTTCTGCTGCTCCAAAGCTCTCCAGGTAAAACTTTTCGGATTTTGAGCTGCTGGTTCGTGCTTTCTTGGGGCTGACATAGTGGTTTCCGTGCCCTCCAGTGATTGCTTGTCGTTTCCGGTCGCGAGAGGCCATTCAGTGCAATAGTGATGAGGAAAAGAGGGAAGTGTATTCAGTAGGCCAGCCCAAGAGTTTTACATACAAGTACAAATTTGGTACTAGAGGATTCTTGCGATGCATCGAGCACTGCAAGATGTATCGAAGGAGGACGCAAGATGATCGAAGGAGGACGCAAGATGATCGAAGAAGAAACGCAAGATGATCGAAGAGGAAACGCACGATGAATCGATAAGCGCCTAAACTTTCAGTCCCGGTGGCAGTTGCATCATCACCTTAGATGAAGGCCTTGGAGGGGGTCTTGTTTCCAACATCGAAACCGGGCCTCCAAGGCCGTGGGAACATCTAAGAACTAATGCCAAAGGTGAAGCTTCCACTCCTTTCGTTTAAATCCATTTCACTCAAGTCCGTCAATTTGTCATCAAACGAACACTGCCCATTCGATACCATGCCGTCCGAAAACCACACAAGTTCATCACAGTCTATTACCCTTGCGGTGTAGTGATCTCCGTCCGAGTATATGACACCTCGTAGATCCAAGATTCTCGCTCTCGCTTTGCCCTGAATACGGACCAGCTTGCTTATCGGTAAACCACCTGCACGTATGTTGAAGAACACCAAGTCCGCAGTGTCTCTATACCGTATCTCGCTGTAGCACGGGACCCTACAGCCTTCGCAATCAGTATCGGATTGACGCAACATATGACGGTCTAGAAAGGCTTGCGTCGACTGCAAACTGTTGTCAGGGCAATCTACACAATATCTAGCCGCAGATTCCATGCTGTCCTCTTTACCACATTCCCTGCAATACGAGACACTGAGCTGTATACGTGCGTGCGCCGAAGCCAATGTGTCAGTTAGCACGTGTATCTTACTTCCCAGCTCTCCGTAGGGAAATGAATCAGGGTCTTTAGCGTTGACAGCCCTTCGCAATCTATCACGAGCTGTCTCTACGTCTATATCATCGTTCTTGAAATCTCTAAAACTCGTCGACAGTATTTTCATTTCAGGACTCAACGCTCGGTAAGCGGTGGTCCACAGTGCAGGTTTGTCCATCCATATGTTTAGCAGTATACTGAGTAGAGAATCATAGCAACAGCTCCAATTTTCTTCATCCCAGCCAAACCCCACCGGGCACACACCAGAGCTACGTTCACCTGCATCAACATTGGTGCGCTGCCTCTTGTTCGCGTCACACTCTTGTTCATTCTGACCCTTTTTCCTCTTCAGGGTTGAAGAGCCAATGCTATTACCGGGAACACTACCTGCTGCCGGTACGAAAACAGCAGTTACGTGTGCCTTTTTAGAAACTCTGGTTTTAGCTACATGTTTACCTTTAGCGGAAAATTGCCACTGAGAGGTCGCTGAAGATGCCTTGATACGATATGGGTTATTTGAAGACCATGCGATAGACTCGTGAATAGCCGGAGGTAAATAAGCCTCTCCCTTCAGCTCCCTGAACCGCCTGATAAGTACGTTTCTTGTTTCGGCCACAAAGTCAGCAGGAAGTGCACCTTCGAACCTTTGCTTGGTTATCTCATCGAGTAGCTCCAGCTCACGGAATTCTTGCCGAAGATACCCGCTTGCTCCCCCTTGTATATGACTCGCGTCGAAGCCCTGCACAATTATTGTACCTTCTGAAGTCGCAGATCTGGACAACGCTGTATAATATGACATGTGAGTACGGCAGTTTTGCAAGTCGACTGGATTGTCTGGCCTTGTGCGTCCCTGTGATGAGTAGTCGGTCATAGCAAAGTTTATAAGTATTGGCACCTGCGATCGACTGATGGACAATTTTTCGCCATTATTCAGAGTACAGACGACGTCTTCTTGCCTCCGGGATATTGGGACCACATTCTCAGGCAATCCCTCTATTTTTACGCAATTAGGCGGATTTTTCAACAGCACGAACAGTGTGTCTAACATCGGCAATCCGTGAGCCTCGTTAGTACTGTCCCACCCTACCACCGTCGCCTCGGCCCCCTTGGTTATACAACATTCCGTAGCCTCGTTATATCTTATCATCACTGGCATCCCAGGACATAAAGTCAACTTACCTGGCACGTGATCAGACAGACTTGGCAGGATATCCCAAATGTCGTGCTGTTTCTCCAACGGGATGTTCTTGGACGAACGTTTTGCGTCCTTTACACGCTTCGACGAACTTCTGCCCTGTTTAGATGTCAAATCAACGTCTTGGGTTTTGAATGCGTCATTGGAGTAGAAAGTCGTTAACTCCTTGTCATTCTCAACAGCGTATCTCTGCGCACCCATCGAGTTTATGTGGTCTTTCTGAATGTTCCTAGCGGTGATGACAGATACATTACGGAAACGCTTCTGGGCAAGTTTAGGCTTATTCGGCCCTCTGCCCGCTATCCTGCTTCTGAGATACGCCACGTCAGCATCCGTACATGATTTGTATCTCATATTCTCAAGCGCTGTCCTCAAGCGACTGTCGTCAGCGCTTTGCGATCTTTGTCGCATATTCTCTCTCAATATGACCACAGTAGTCGTCTGATGCCATAGAGCCTTGCCAATAGCCTCTTCTTGATCTTTGACTGTCATGGCTGAGTTAACCTTCGTTCCGACAAAGCCGCTATACAACGCTTGCGCTTTGACAGGGGCCAACTGAGCAAAATCTCCGGCGAATATCATATTGAGGCCTCCGAACGCCTCTTCAGGAACTGACAGCGCTTTTGCGGCGGCGGCTGATATTCCGTACATGCTCCTACAGCCCAACATCGAGACTTCGTCTAGAAACACATATTCTACCCCCTCCAAACTAGATCTTATCTGGGCCACCTGCTTTATCTGCGAACCAGTATTATCATCGTTTCTGTCATTTATGCCAAACACGGAGTGATAAGTGGACCCGTTCAGCAGTGCGGCCGCAGCTCCAGTGGGAGCCACTATAATGAAACGGTGAGCTTCGTTTCTGGCCTGGAAGAATTTAACCAGGGCTTTTATGACAGTCGATTTACCTGTACCACCCATACCTCCCAGATACATCTGTAATCTATCGGCGGTTGGGTCAGAGGCATGATTTGCCACTATTCGAAACGCCCTTTCTTGTTCCCTGTTCAACTTCTCTTCAACAACGATTTTATCGGTCAACTCTTGGTGAGATCCAAGAGCCGCCTTGAATTTGTTGTTTAGGAAATCCTTCCCTACTATTTTGACCGCGCCAGCTTCCAAGCCTACAGGCACGTTTTTCTTCCTAGTGCGGCCCGACGCAGGAATGTTTTTCCTTCTGTTGGCTATGATCGCTTGTCATTTTTCCTTCACTATGTTCTGCCACCTCGCGGGCGTCAACTTCTTAGAATGAACGTCAGGAACTGGAATCAGATCCGGTTTGCCATCAACGCAGTTGTCAAACCAGCCTGCCGACAGCATTATCGTCTTAATCTCGTCGAGTTGGCGCTTCATCTTCATTCGGTGCTTAATACTGTCATGGCTCTCGATTTCGAATATTTCTAACATTTCCTGGTCCATGCCCATGTCGTACGACTCGTCAATATCACCACCTTCGTCATCATCACTTCGATTGAACCAAGGGAACTCTCCTCCTGTCTCGGCAGCTTTTCGCTGCGCATGGAAGTCGTCTCTGGCATCGGCGCATTCGTACTTGACGTGGAAATACTTCATCTTGTCCTTGGCTTCAGGTGCAAAGCCATATCCCCCAAATGCTTCGTCCCAAGATTGTAATTCCGACTTAAGATCTTTTCCTGATCGCCACGGTTTAAATAAAGTCAACATAGTCGCGCAGTAGGCTTCCCTATCGCCTTTGTCGCTCCTGGGCAAATTACCGCCTATGAAGTTGGGCACCGTCAATCCGTCGTCTTTGACCATTGTAACCACGTGAGTCTTGATCTGAGGATGGCCGGCGAGGAAAGGCAACCCCTTGCTTTGATTGGCGGCGGGCTGTGGGTTGTCTGTGTCGTCATCTAATGGTGATGCTGAACCAACGCAAGAGCTTGAGTCACTGTCTGAATCATCTGATTCATCCTCAACTACGTCATTTGGCTTCTTTTTCTTCTTGCTGACAGATAATTTCTCCTTGTTGGCCAGTCTGATCCATTGATATAGCGATACATTTTCATACTCCACTGGACGCAGCACGTAGTCATCTACCCTTGACAAACCAACATACTCGCCCTCTTGCTTCCCGAGCACGACCTTTTCATCGTCATCGTTCTTTACACCATCATCTGTGTCCGTATCAACTAGATCCACTGCCCACACCCGCTTGGCTTCTCTAACATAGTTTTTCCAATAGCAAGGTCGGAAAAGGTGACTTGTGTAATGATCAGGATTTTCGAGTAGGTATAGCGCCGCCATGGGCCCACCTATTTCTGATTTGCTGGTCAAAGTATTAACAACCTGTGTCATCAACTTCCTGCTCTTATCATGCTCCGTCGCCCCGCCGCCTATCATCACCGTGTTTTTATCGATCACAGACTTTATAGCTTCCATCACTCCATACGTCTTCAGGCCGACTTTGGTTATGTACTCGGTAACATAGGCCACTACTGCCTTCAAAGCCGTGCCAGACAACAAGCTGGTTACATCGGTGTTGCTCCGGAGCAGATACGTGAGCGTATAGTTAAATGTGTTCAAATCAGATTCAAGCTTTTTCATGGTAAGCGCACCTGTGCCGGGGTCCATCATAGTCATATCATATGTGTCTCTCGGAAATCTGGATTTGCATGTCGTTCGCCCTTGGACATAGCACCTGCTCCCGCATTCGTGCAAATTAGATCTCAATAGGATATCATCGGTCACATAATCCTTATGCCTTTCCCACTGTTCTTTCTCAGCACACGAGTCACATCCACTGCATCGATCCAAACCACAACCGTATTTTGGCCGTGACGACAAGGTCTCAGTGGGGTCTTTGTAACCAGGCCTCGCGGATCGAGCGGCCACATCTTTAGCTACGTCTTTGGCACTTCCCGTTTTGAATTCGCCCTGATGCGCAGATTCCAAATACTGCACCATCTTACGTTGGAATTCCCCATCGGGTTCCATGATCCTTTCGCGAATTTCCTGTGGGGTCAAAGCGCCTCGTATCCAAAGCAACAAGTGCAGATGCAGGGTCAAACGCCCTTGCTGTTCCACTGTGCCGTAGTATGCGGAAGTCTCGCCGAACAATCCCTGTCTTTCCTCTCCTACCCCAAGAACACACCGGATGAAGGTTTTCACCACGAAATCAAAAAACCTCGCACCCGCGACAGGATTGTTTGCTATCAGCTTGAATCTAATGTCATCGGGTACAATCTGAGGCTTAAATTCAATATCGTGGTCGGCATAGTATATGCACACAGGACTTTTATGATCGCAAGGTGCAAAAGTAATGAACCAAGAGGGGGGCCCAAGGTACTCTATCAGGGACCATATCTCGTTGCGCATGTATTTTTTTATCGTTCGTGATCCCTGTACATGCTTACCGATGAGATCAAGATCGTGCATTACCCGAAAACAATCGTTCTGTTCCTTCGTGCGCTTTTCTACTCGCTCACCGCGTTGCAAACGCTTAGAAAGGTCGGTGAGCACTGCCAGGTCCAAATTCAACAGCCGCTCCGACATGTTCTTAAAATCATTTTTCTTCACCATTAGGTACCCCCCAGTGACGCTGGATTTGATCTGTTCGTGATTTAAAGCAATGATAGGAAAGTGGGGATCCATTTGGAATCTTTTGTCCCAATACATCAACATCCACTTTTTGTGAGTAGCGCTGCTTATTAACTTATAATGTTCAACTTGATCCACGCCGCCTTTACCGTAAGGAAACAGCCAGGGAAACATCTGAGGGTACAGCCCAGGGTTATTGTAAATTGACTGAGGATTTTCGTGGTGGCTTACGGCCATAGAACCTTTTCCCGATGCCAGATGATCGACAGCTATCGAGATCATTTCGTCCCATGTCTTGTTTCCAAAATCGCCCCCGACCAGACCTTGGATGACCAACGCGCACCTTCCATCGGAGGTTCCCTCTTCTTCGCCACTGTGATCGGCCGCCTGCGATGAAGGGTCCGTGACGTTCTCTGTTTCTCTATAGGCCACAGTGACCGGACTGCCGTAATCCGTGTATTGTTCGAGATTTTCATAAGAGATGGTGAGATCGGCATAATATTCGTTGTTTAACTTAAGCCATTGTAACGCGCCTGCAACCTTAGCGCGTCGGACCATCATAGGAGTTCGCTCCAAATCTTTCTTCGTCGGCTTACATGGACCCACGAATATAAAGGATATTACGTCGTCCATTTCGGCACGGGGTGGAGGCAAAGTATCGTAAATCTGCACAGTAGGATTGGCAAAAGTGATTGCGTTGGCATGCATCTTGTGCATGCCCGATTTGACCCTTACAACACAACGATTGTGCCTAACCTTCGCGATCAACAACTTCTCAGCATAATACAAGTCTCGCAGCTCTTCGGGAACTTCACCTAACCAGAGACCATTGGCCAAAGCCATCATTGGCACTTTCTTCTTTGTAAGTGCGTTGTGACAATCGTCGCACACATGATCACACCTTCGATCAAGAACAGGCCCAATCAAATCGTCTACCGGATCTTTGTCAGAAAATCTTTCTCGTCTAGTAGCATTCGTACCAGAGTGCAGGTTGCTGAGGTCAAGAGATTTGGGGTCCAGAGGAACTGCATGCATCTGTTTCACAAGCTGGCCACACACCGCGCAGCCTACTTCTTGCATAATGTTGGCCATATGCGCGTCGCACCAATCATCGATTATAGCATTCCTGGTCTGGTCAGTCAAAGGCGCCGGTGGAAACTCTATATTTTCATCTTGATTATTTTTTACCCTAGGGGCCTCCTGCCGTTTGGTCGGCCTGACCCTCGGCCTTTTTTTAGGAGACTCTTGGGCCACAGACGCGTGTTGCTTTGGTTCTTGGGCTTGGACTCGCTCTGTCAATTTCCGTTTCCTGGCGGCCTTCAACAGCGTGACCACTCGCGGGCAAGCTTTACAGGAATGATGTTGCAGGGCTTGTCGCATGACATCAATGTGCGTGTTGCGAACAAAACCTTTAATGCCATGTACGCGAACAGCCTTCAACATGTCAGCCATATTCAGCTTGGATGCCAAAGCATACAACGACATACGGACTGGGACTAGTCCGATATGCGAGTTTTGTGTCAAAGACTCTTCAGTTGCAATTATATGGTCAACATACGTATAAGATCCACCCTCGACATCAGACAATCTGTTCTCGAAACCCGGTATAACAACTGCCGCCAACTCAGCATGCGAAAACGTGTAACGATGGCCTCCGCCACTGCTTATAGATTTCCAAGAAGTGGACGCCTCGGCATAGCGAAATGGTTCAGACCTCGCCGACGCTTGGGAGTTCCCTATTCCATATTCTCGAGCATCTTTTGGCGTGCGTGAGGCCGGGGCTTTGCAAACTACGTCGATGCTGCTGGAAGAGAGTTTGCAGAACCCATGGTGTACTAGACAAGCGTGGAAAGATACTTTGCTTACCAAGTGACGATAAATAGCCAGAAATACTAGCAGCACCTTACGTTTTATGCGATTTGAGCGCGCATGCCAGCCTATAGGTATATGCGTGCAGATGTTCGCGTTTGCATTTTCCGGTTTTTTCGTAACCAGGACTTTCAAAGCGCAAGAGTAGAACTCGCAGTGACAGTCATACACAGCTTCTGACAGCTGCCACAATAAGTATTGGTTGTGATACAAAGGAATAGGCGATTCAACTGATGTGATCCCGACTATGGTGAGACCTTTGGCTGTATTCACGCTGATGGCGTATTTAGTTATGTAATCCGCGCTGATGGCGCAATTATACTGAGTAAGAAGTCGCGGGCAACAACTCGAATAAGTCGAGAGATTAACCTCCCGATTCATATGGGTGCTAACACAACTGTTAATGTCGGTTTCGTACGGCAATACTTTGAGCTTACCCGATCGGATACGTGCCAACGGTGCCCATCGACACAGATTGAGAATATATGGCATTATCATTGAAACACAGATTCACACAGGGATTCAAGACGGGAAGCACGAAAATAGCGAGGAGCAACAGCAGGGTGATAACAGACAACATCACAGCAGAGGGACAGAGATATGGGTGATAGACAATAGCGGCAAGAAGAAGGAAAATAGCGGCATAAAAGGTCCGGGGTGCCTGAGTTATAAAGGAGCTGTCATATCATTCCAGCCTCCGATACGGGTACACGCCTTTGCAATCGTTGTGTCTCGGTATCATTTTTGGTACAATAGGGGGCCGACCGAGTGTTTTCGCGAATATTTGACAATATGATTTCGCGAGTTGAAGTTCGCTTGATGCATCTACTTCAGCGCTGATATCGTCTCCCCAAGACTCCATCAGCCGCTTTAATGCTCCGTATGCGATACGCCGGACTTCGACATTAGAAGATGCAACACCAATATCCTCTGCTGGCAGGGAAGCCACTGACAGAGAGCTATGACCGCCGCATATGTCTTCTAGGAGATTATATCGGGCCGAATCCCCGTGCTCCCAGGCGTCAGGGGCGAGATACCGATCAAGCGCAATAAGGTCATACTGAAATGACCACTGATGCAGGTCCCAAATGATCTCCCGCACAAGCAAGGTGTCGTGCATGGTGATCTTCCCCCATTCGATATCGTGGTTGTTCCATTGGACTTCTCGCATATGCTGTGTGTTGGGAGGTCTTCCATATATTTCAACCAACAGTTGGCGGCGCGTGATATTGTCTTGCACTGCACGCGGTGGGTCACTCCGGCCTTTTTGTGCCGTTGAATACGCGACATCATTAAAGTCTGAGCCAATATACAGCCGCCACAGCTCGTTGCTGATACCCACAGGCACCGCATGCCCGGAGGCTGCGTCGTTGCAAGCCCTATGAATGGTTGCATCGCGTACTGCGAGCCAGTTGAACAAATTGCGCTCCCGTCGGCCTTCTGAGTAAATTATCATGCCGGGATCAGGAAACCTATAGCCAGATACTGTCTTAGGAGGTGCACAGGGCGATCACTCTGTCCGCTTAATGAACGTGAACGCAGACGCCCAAGTGGGTTCTGTATGCGGTATAAAGTCTCCTTTCAGTTCACGCCACTTGTCACGAGCAGGTGTGTGCACCTGAGGGGCACCTGACAAAAAGGCGTCAGGCATATTGCACAATTATGATTTATATAAACAAGCTTACTCTGCTTTACCCTCGAGTTTTTACGCCTCTTATTTGGAGGTGAATCGATAGGTACCAAACGACTCTTGGTACCAACAGGCGACAACAGGCGGCCACCAGTCATAGTCACGAAGTACGCATCCAAATCTCTGTACCGGTTTTCTTCGCTTAAGGCTCCATGTAGTGCGACCGTAGGAGGCCCAACGTAGCGGTTCGGAAATGCCACCACAACTCCACGTTCTTCCCAATCTCGGATTTCTATTCGTGCATCGCGCTCAGCTGTAAGCTGCATGCGAAGCACACGCTCATTGGATGTCAAAGACTCTATTGGTCTCACGAAATATACGGGAATGCCGGCTTGGAACAATTTTTGAGCAGCGGATGGGTCCATCGTCCACGCACCCAATCTGTCCCTGTAAATCTTCTTTGACACAGGTCCTGATTTTGAAAGACGGACCGCCCACTGATCCTCGACAAATTCGCACATAGCCAGTGCATCCAGGTAGTAGTGTTGCGTCTGAGCTACATCCAGTACCATCTCCTTGAAAGTATAAGGATGACCAATGAGCCTCAGGACGCCGTGTCTCATGTTGGTAACTGCGAACTCCAAGTCACGCCAGTCTTCACAAGGATTATCGCGTATTATGACACAAGCCCTTCGCTTCAGTAGCAGTGTCAGGTCCTCCATTTCGGTCATATGAGGTGCGCTGAACCGACCCAGATCGGAAAATGCGCTGCTCTTCAAAGGCACAAAGTTTGCTCTCGAAGGCGTCCACCACATGCAGGCATCGCTATATTGTTGACCCATTCGTGGTTTCGACCTCAAGAGTACACGATGGGCAAAGCGGTCTGAGAAGATCTGTGGACACCGTGTGTAATCCTGTTCTCCAAATCTGCCGTCGACCCTCAACCTGGCGCTCACCCTGTGAATATCAAAGAAAGGAATCGAGGTCATGTTAGGCGACGAAATCGCCCATACACCAAAGCGCATGAGCACTGCCGCCTCGTTGTACCCCAACACACCTGTCCATAACGTCAACTAACTCTACAGATCATAATTCAAGTTACATACCATTGGTATGGCAGGGCTCCATGACTCAGTCGTAGACAGGGAATATTTCCGAACAGCGTCAACTGGCAATGAACAAGAATAGAACAGACACTTGAAGGTGAATGGGCGACTGCAAGTCTAGCCCGGCTGCCAACGTCAAGTTGAACGATGAATATTCGAGTTCGCCGATACCTACCCGGCAAGGTTTGGGTGTTAAAACAAGCGCAAACAAATGTGATGCGAGACATTTACTTCCGCGGAAGTTCTCGGGACATTTATTGAGTCCGTCGATCAAATTGTGCCTTGTACTACTTCTACATTTCCGCAGCGTTGGTTGATCAAGTTCAGTCTATCGCCTCTGGTGTGATGAGCGAGAAAGGTACGCAGTTTGCCTGCTCTCACTCTGACTGTCTCCGTTTCTAGTTCAAATCGGGACATATCGGGGGAGACTGGACGTCTCGCAGTGAATGAACGAAAGTTTTCACTACCCGTCGGATATCCTGATACTACGCGGAATACTTAACCTGCCAACGGACAACTACCAGAGGAAACTAGAATCTCCTTGCTTAGATCATTCAATCGCAAGACCGTATATACGGCAATCGGACGACACGACAGTAACACGATGCACGCAATTCTACCAACAAAAAACTACTTCATACACAAATTTCATTTAACGGTAAGGCTGCATACATCACATACAAATGGTCTGTGGCCCAGGCTGATTGCTCAATAGAAACGGACACGAATAGCAGTTTACTCTGGAGTGCCCAGCACGACGACCCAGAGCAGGTTGAAATTGAGATGATTACCGCGGTTGGTCGTGTACTTGTTGACGGTATAGCCAACCCAAGCGAGGGACCCTTCAGGCACTTCGGCGTTAAAGTTGGGAAGAACTTTGTCCAATCCCACCAACTTCTTCAAGCTGAAGCGAGTGTGACGAGCGTCCAACACCGGTACTAAGATATGACGGTCAGTGATAATCACGCAGTAATGAGAGTCACAGCACTTACCATACCCAGATCCTTGAATGTTACTGACAGGCCCAGCGAACGGGGAGCTGCGCGAAGAAGAAGCGCCGGCGGGCTGCCGGAACATACGAGAGGGGTTCTTGGCAGGAGAGGAAGATCCTAATGACTGTGAGCGGCAGCAATTGTGTTACATCCAAATAGATTACTGACCGGTGCCCATTGTCCGCGAAGTAGAGAAAGTAATGGCCTGTTGGGCCAACTGCGCGTGAGCGGTTTCGAGGCGCAGCGCCATGAGTATCGCAGATTCCATCCTCTGCCATTCGGTGATGTGGGGTATACCAGATATCATACGCCTGTCCTCCCCGAAGACCTCCTTCATGCGATAGATGTTGGATGACGTGACCAAAATAGCAGTAGTCATCGTGGCGACTCGCGTGGTTCCGCCTTCTACAATATACGAATTCCCAGGATACGGCGACAAACCCATATCAGAAGGGGTCATCCTCGACGGGTTGTAGAAGTAGTCGCTGTCCCGAAACTGAATACAGTTGCGCATTTGACTGTCAGATATGGGCGATGTCAGTGAGGGGTGCATACGACAAAAACAAGCACACGTACGACATGCTGATAGCCGGATTCTCGTCATGCCAGGCAGAGGGCACGGCCAATCCAGGCCCAGAGAGCTGACTCCAAGACACAATACTCTTATCGCCACTACACCCACAGACGTCAGATCATGCGAGTACTTGAGCCATGGAGTCTTACCGCAGACGAGGCAATTTACCATAATCGATGATAGGATCCATGTCGTCCCTGTTGGCAATCTCGCACTTTGTGGGTCCTTCCTCACTACTCGATGTTAGTACGTACTGAAGCTGATTGCGACGAAATTTCCTTACCCTCTAGGATCAGAATCTGTCAACAGCACATAATCCTTCTCGATGGCTGTGACTTCGCGCGAAGAGTCATCGAACTCAGCCGGCTCTGCTGCCTCCTTCTTCTCGCGCGACTTAGTGGGTGTGACGGGTGCGACCACGGTACGACGCCCGCGAGGACCAAAAGGAGATCCATGGATGTCGTCGTGAATGTAACTGTCCTCGCCGTGAATGCGCTTGGTGCCATCACCCGGGTTTGTGCTAGCGATGGAAGCGACAGACTTTTTCCTACAACAAAGTTCGGTTAGGTGCAGCTCTGACAACGGCAAATGGCACACTAACCTGGCGGAGACATACATCTGGCGCTCAGTTTCCATCTTATCCAAAGTTTGTTGTACGCGAGTGAGTCTCTTGCGCCCGACGGGAACTTCAGTAGGGGCGGAGGCACGAAATGCGGGAGGTGTAATGATACCCTCATCGGCCGAGTCGTAACTTGAACAAGGATCAACAAACATCCCCGACATCAAGGAGTCACATACTTATCTGCATCATCTGCTCCACCTTCCTGCGCGAATTCATCCCCTTCGTTCTCATCTTCCGAAGCCTCAACGCTAATCCCAGTATCAGTTCCGGGTCATAGAGACAGGCGCGCGGACACGTACTCTAGAAGCTCAGGCACATCATCAAACTCGTCGGCGCCATCAGTGGCGTCGGGGTCTGCAGAAACAGCGACGGATACAAAGCTGGATGTGCCGTCAACACAATAACACGACAAGCAAGAAAGAACGTCGCTCACTCTTCCTCTTCGTCCGTGAACACGATGTCCGCCCCAACACGCTCTTGGGGACTGCCCGTATTATCGCTGAAAGCAATATGAGCTAGAGCCATGATCAAACTCAAACGCAAAGATATATACTTATCATCAACCTCAACTGCGGTCTTTGCACTGGCCCGATCGGAAGGCTTGACGCGAGTTTTCGAAGGACTCTGTACATCCCTAGTGATCACGTGAGATAAAACGTTATAGTGAGGTAGACAAATATGCAAGCCTTACTCGGGAGCGTCGACCTCTGGAGTGACCGCCTTGGCGAGTACCCGCTTGTTCCTAATGGCACACGATGTGAGCATATACATTTTAAATTGGTTATCAACATAGTCGTCTTACCCAGTCACAGGCACATCAGCAGCACGAACATCTTCTTCCTGCTTGACTCTGGAGGTGACGGCAGTCTTCTTCGAGGCAGATTTGGCAACACTGTAATGCATACGACGGTAAGTGCATGCAAGTAGGTTGGTAGCAAGCTACTCACGGACGGCGCTGCTTGATATTCCTGGTTTTCATAGTGAGAGTTGGTTCAGAAGGAGATAAAAGCAGGTGCGGTGCGATAACGATTGAGTCAGTAACAAGAGGACTATTTATACAAAATACAGGTGGCTATGATGCATTCTCTAGCCCGAGATGAACGCATCCGAGGATCACAGTCATCACGCGTCGTAGGACCCACCACTCGGCGCAAAGTCCCAAATAGAGTTTGAGGGTACGGGAAGAAGGCACGCGGCTCGGCGCAATGACGATGATACGTTCCTGGATGTTACGATCCGCGTGCACATATCAAAACACAATAATGATATCGCGAATTCCGCTCGAACGGACCGCATCTACAGAATACCGAGGGCCTGGGTCGAGATACTCCCTCATCTGATACGCCATAGCGCGCCGAAACCACGCGAACAGAACAACTTCGGCCCCCTAGCACGATCTGGTGAAAACATCCATTCCGACCTCTGCTAACCACTTCCATGGATATCGAGCTTCAACGATTTTACAACGTGAAAGGCGCCAGTGAGTAATATCGCATCTCGCACACCTTTCACTATCCGACTACAAGTCCGCTAAACAAATTCAAAAGGTGATATGCTGGAATCAATAGCAGAAGAGCGTACCAACGGAAAACAAGGAAATAGACAGGTAGCTGCGTACTCAAAGGTGACCGCATTACATACAAACATATCGGTCGTGCTTGCTGTTAACATCTATACGAAGGTACCAGGACCAGAGATGCATTGCACAGACACTCCAGATCCGAAAGGAACAAGGCTCGCAGTCAGAAACGTAATCGACGGGCAGCTTGAAGAAGCAGTCCTTAGGGTACAAGGTATATTATGCCGAACGCATCTACCTCCCAAGAGGAAACTTCTGCGGTGAGTCATGACAGTTTTCAGTGATGCGACAACTCATGACACGAAGTATAGAGGAGAACCAGATAATGTGAGGTTCATGCAACAGGCATTCTCACTCACTGGCTGCGAAAGTGCGCATTTCAACTCTGCAATTGAAGGAGCTTTCTCCATCGCAGAATACCTGGGGCTTCAGCATAACGACATGGAAGTATGGAAACCGCACCAGATTGGCACCGACCTGACTATAGACATGAGCAATCGCTTGTTCGTCAGACAGAACAGAGAGAACGATCACAAACCGGTTGCGATGGATAAGTCTGTGGACCCTCACGGCACTCTCCAGAAGATGGCAAACGGTGAATACGTACACACAGAAGATTGTGTCGTTCGCTATTTTATACGCATTATAAACGAAGACGGAACTGTCAGGTCAGACTTTCTAATGTTGAGTACTATGCGAAGCTAACTTCATGCCAGCTATAACAAGGCGGAGAGCGGACTATTCAAGATGGGCGATATAGTAGAAGCCCAATGCTCGTTCATCGCCATACCCACCAGAAAGGGACCGTATTCTATGAAGATAATCCTGAGAGCACTGACGATGCTCAACGGTGACTTCAGCAAGGTATGATGGCTTGACATGCACACCGTAACACTATCTCACACCCGGTGACTCAGGCAGCCCGTTTGGCGCAGTGGAAAGCTATACTTGCCAGCCCACAGATGGCGGTAGAGCAGAAACCCAAGATTGTTCATCGTCGGACGGTTGGGTATGACGGTGACGAGGAGAACGAGGACGAGCTGGAATCAGTCAACAAGAAGGTGAAGAACATGCAGGTGGATGAGGTATAACATTGTAAGCGCTGCGAGTACACATATTCATTACTGTGTACAGAAACGGATAGTATGTAACGAACGGATGTGTCAGCATTAAAGGGAGGGGGGGGAAAGGGGGGGGCGTTCTTCCACACAAAGCACGATGCAAACACGTCAGAAAAATAATACCTAAACAAAATGCCATAGCACGGGAAGACTGCGGGCGTACGGAGCGTACAGAGTCCGTAGCAGGTCATAGGCACGAACGCGCTGGCCGGAACAAGGAGCTGACAACCGAGCTCAGTCCCTAAAGATCCAAGGACAGCGAGATCGAGCATATCACCGACTGACCATATTTGCAATGGAAAGATAACGCGTGGTACCACAGTCATGGGAAGCACGGAATGATATCATCCGACTACATCATCCAAAAGAACCATCACACTGGCTATTGTCGCAAGTCATAACGGTTTCACGGACTTACTACGATTTCGAGAAACATTGCGCCGTCTCAGATTTGCCCAAACTTTCCACCAATGCCCCGTAAATCCAAAAAAATCAAGACGCACCGCGAGCCTCCTGGACCAGTCGTTCAGAAGAACATAGCCAACATATGCTTCAAAATACCACATCTATCAGAAATCATGCTAGCCGATCTCGAGCCGGTAGACATTGTCAATTTCCAGCATACATGCAAGACGGCAAATGACGCGGTGCAAGGCTTCAATAATGTGGCCTACAACATCAACAGCTTCTTGCAACGCTTCTTGAAACATCCCAATCAGTTCAGAGCCATGCAGGCCAGGACAGGTTCGGTAATTGGAGGGACCATCGCCCTAGCTTTCTTCTCGAGGGAGCACTACGACGACGACAGTGTGGAGGTTTTCGTGAACCCGGGTCATAGCTACGAGGTCGCCCGACACCTTATCGACGTACAAGAATACCAATTTCACCCATTTGGAAGCCCGACCACGCAAGAATTTGTGCATGGATCAAGGGAAGGAGAAAGCGATAGGGTAGAGGCCCAACACCGTCAAGAGTCTGTCTACGCCATCAACGCAATAGACAATACCTTCCGTTTCATCAGAGAGGACGACGATGGCGAAACTCAAGAGATATTCCTGATTTCGACCACTCGAAGCGTGCTACACTCCATGCTCACGGCCGTGTCAAGTAAGTGCAACATATAAATTTTACGCTTGCTCCAAGTTGATGGTGCGGTTAGCGGCGTCCATGAACTTGCTATCGTTCGATTCAGCTATTTCCCTCTATCCTCGTGCAACTTTCATTCAGCGCGAAAACCAGGAACTGGCGTTCAACATGCTACACAGCCGAGCAGACATTGATCAAGTGGCGGAGGAATACGAGAGCAGAGGTTACCCCATGGCCTCGTGGCGCAGCAGGAATGAAGCCAAAGCGTTCTTCATAACGGGAAAGCACAGGAGAGTAGGAGATGACGACTGCTGGACCATTCGGTTCAAACATGCTACTACCGTCAGTCCAGATCCATTGTCTCCCACGTCCCCGCCCATCACACATGACCTACTGTTCGAGAACTCGTGGAAGCTCGTAGGCGCAGGGTCGTTTATGATGATGAAGTTCTGTGTCGTTTCATTGCCCATCTTCAGATACTCTTATGCAGTGAGCGAAGATAGCGAGGCGGTTTCCATGAGGGACTTTTACGAGGATCAATGGCCGCTTGAGAAGGAGGCGAAGGCTCAAAATCCCCTTCATCAGACATGGTACGTGTCAATATAGCTATGGGATACACGCTCTGACACGACGCAGGTGGGACGGAAAAGTCAATGAAATTCAAGCGGGTACTGCGAGTTTCATCGAATATTCGCAAGAAGACATAGGAGACACTGCGTACGAATCAGACCCTTTGGAAATCGCAGCGTGGGATGTGGAAGAGACGATTTCAACGCTGTCACGCAACTCGTACTACGACTTTCACCCTATTCTCATCAACAACAGGATGAAGAGGAAAACAACGCAAGAGATACTAGAGATTTATCGCAACTCAAACGAAGACGAGGACGACAGGGTCTAAAGAAGCTTAAACCCATTCATTTAGTACGCATGACCGGTTATGATATACTATGACTGTCACGTGTTTGTTCCGAATTATCATCACCGGCCAGTCTCTGTACGGTGTACTAAAAACCAGCTGGCGTATAAAGCAGTGAACCACCTCGGGAAACATATTACGCGAAATTTTAGTACCATCAGCCATTCTCATTGCGTCATCGGACGAATGCAATAGGTTGAGACGCGGGCAGGTATGCATCTTAAACTGAAAACCATATGATATAATACCAAAATAACCCATGCATGTCGATTAACCAGGATAGGACGAGGACAACAGTGTGACGAACCCGGGTGATCAGTCCATCATACCGTATCATCCAGACACAAGAAAACTTTAGCTACGGCGTCGAAGAATATTAGATCAAAGTTCTAGGTCAGGCACAAACGACGTGGAGGCGCGGAAGACAGAGCAATGTGCGACGGGTCAGATAGCAAGCGAACATAGCACTATAACCGACGATAAGAGGTCCATCGGCCGCTCGGAACGCTGATGACGATCAGATCAAAACACCGTACCCTCAAACTTAATGCACCTGCCTCCAGAGCCGTGGTCACGGAACAGGAACCGCACCCTTGTGCCGCACCCTGAAACCCAAAGCCCTTACTGGCTGATAATTGCACGCTACACGCGCAGGCCAGAGCCCAATAATTTAGCACGGACTCGCTCAAAATGTGATAGTCAGCAGGCATTAGCCCCGACCAATCTCATACGCCATACCGTCTATAACATTTCCCGTTAATACATACCAGTCGCTCGGATACATGTTGGGAAGATCTGTTTTCCACTCTACGCACCAGACATGAATGCCAGATGGCCGAAAAGCGAACCGTATACTGTGATATGCTTGCCGGCGCCACGAAAGAGGAGGGTACACTGGATGGTGCAGTCAAGATGCCCAGTCGCAATAACCGTAGGATTCCTGACATCCGCAGGGTCGGTAACCATCCACCACAAGAAGTTGGAGGACACCTCGGAGGATGGCGACGTGGTCGCAGTCGAAGATAAGACTTTCAAAATAGACAAGGCACAAGTTAGTATCTACCTGGTATACTTCATTCGAAGGCTAATTCGGAGTCAGAGGGCATACGATGATCCCGAATACATCAGTGTAAAGAAAGGGTCTTCGAGAACAATGCTTCTCAGCCCAGGAAGTCACGACATACTTATGATAATTCGGGCGCGAAGCCAGACAGCGGTCAACATACAAGCCGTACAGGATGGGCCGCTGAGAAGCAGATGGGAAGGTTACGATGAAGAGCAATATACAACGCCTGGTGAGAAAAATAGTTACCCGGCATGACAAGTCAGTTGCGGAAGTGAGGTGCTAACACAGTGTTGATTCAGGGCCATGCAACTGCGAGTCTTCCTTCGGTTTGGACGAATACAATGAGCTGGTACACTACGGGCTGGACTGTAAATTCAAATTAAGATAAAGGAGACGCACGCGAACACATAGTAGTAAAAGATTCACAGCTTCCAGTGCATCGGACGAGGGACGACACAGGCTGCTGCGATGATTTAACCGCTACCGCTGTCGCAGTCGAGCGGACAAAAATAAGAAATAGACTTTCAGGTATTCAACACACGCTCAGGTACTGATTGCAGTTATGAGGTCCGAGACTTAACGCCCGGTAACGAACGGCCGCAGATCTAGCCGCATACGGACTGGACAATTGCATGCGGATGATAATATAATGGGAAATCAAGATAACAACATCTAGAGATCCAGGGCGGGAGGGGGGGGCGTGCCTACGCAGCAAGGGGTCATGTAGCGATGCAAAGACGTCACATGGACTACGGCGCATAAACAAATCAGGACAATCAAGGACACGGGCCGTGGTGAAAGATGCGCAAAGCATCACAGGGCTCGTCATCAACCTGTAATATAACCGTATTATATACAACACCGCGTGCGATAAATGCACTTACCGTTAAATCCCTACCAACTGTCATGGACTGTTACTGGCCAGGGGACGATCCTCTCGTCATAAACAGCCCAGGAGCACCTCACAGCGTCACTTTGTGTCTTCAGGTTGCTTCTCCGGAGTGTGCATTGCTGTCTTTTGGATTTATGAAATCATCCGGCTCAGTGACCGTGGTCCACAAGCATCGCACAAGAGATAGCACAAGAACGGACGGTTTTGTAGTGACAGATATGCTAGCGAGTTGCATAGAGCACGAGGTGAGTTGCTATGAGTCTTCAGCTAGCAGATGTCGAAACAAGCATCACAGGGAGCCACGCCGACATCGTTCATTTCGTGCAAGAGTGGGTGCTGGCGCCACATGACAGTGCTAGGAGGGGATTCAACACTCTGCCTCATATTCCGTACAAGAACAGATTCCCCTGTAAAGTTCTTCATAACGCATGAATCGACAGCGAACGACCCCGCGACGGAAATAAGCCAAAGTACGGTGGACGACGACGACGAAGAAGCAGACGAAAGCGACGAATATTTCACATGGTACGGCTACGGTGAGAAGCAACGCTGTTAAAATGTTACATATACAGCATCATTCATGCCACATATTACCAGGATGTCGATGCGAAGACGAATTTGGGCTAGACGATGAAAATGAAATTATTCACTTGGGACTCAGATGCCCGTACCGTTAGTAGCTAGCACAAACAAATAATCAGCTACTAGTATACATGGAGATCTACACCGCAGTCTAATACCGTTGGGTAGCAGCCGCAATGGCATCGAACACCCCCGAAACAGACACAAAACCAAAAACAAGGTAGGCTACACCCGCCGCGACATCACCAGCATGCACACGTGTTCAATGACACAGGCGAACCCAAAAATTGATGAAAGCCGAACACGGTGAATCAGACCCGCAACGACATGGATGGCCAAGCAGACGTGGATGAGGATGCGACAATATCAGCGTGGAACCTACCCGCAACCCCCCACGCACTACACGCCCACGGTAACACAACCGTAATCGACAATATCTACGACAGGATAAGCATCCGGGACGTGTTGGCATTATGTTCCACCAACAGAGAAGGCTGGGTTTGCTGGTTGCGATATCGAGGTCGCTGGTTCCATATGGACAAATTGACATCCAAATACGTCAAGGATGTTGAGGGCTTCCGCAGGATACTCGACGCAACAGGATCAGTTGTTGTGGGTTCATGCATAGAGTCTTTCATGAATCGCAGTCTCAGCGGCAAGCAGCCGATGGATATGCTGGTCGAAGCAAAACACGCATCATATATTCAAGATTTTCTCCTAAAAAGTGAAGGGTACGCGAGGTGGGAAGGAGATGTGATGACGCAGGAGGACTACTTCAAAAGAAGGCGCAGCAATCGACGCACCCAGGGAACAGGTATGGTGCCCACCAGAATGTGCGAGGAGTTTGAAGATCCCGTTTCGGTGACGTTCACCTACAAGAGAACCTCGGCGGACAATAAACATCAGTACATACAAATTGGCATACCATCCACTTGCATCGCCAAATCGATACTGACACCAGACACAAGTGAGTGGTTATATCAGACGCGTTACTATCATGCGCTGATGTTGCTGAAGCCAGTTTCATGGCGTTTATGAGCTCGGGATGTCTTATGGTGTTATGCCCCAGATCTACATACATCTTCAACATGTCCCTAGTGCTCCACACATGCCGAGAAAGCATGCGACACCCTAAACCGATATACACAGAAGTGTGGCACGCCAACATACAACGCCGGATACAATGCTCACGAAGGGAGAAACGCGCGCTAGGCAGCGGGAAAGAAAACATAACAGATAGGAGCATAGGAGATGAAGCCACTTGGACCTTTTTTTACAACGAGAAAGGGGAGGTCTCAATGAATCACAAGCTGAATATCGCGGAGCAGCTGAAGCGACTGAGGGTCAATAAATGGAGGATTGGGATTGTACAGGGTACGGCAAAGGTCGAAGTAATTCAATCGAACTGGGATACATTTAGGCCATAGTTCTACAATGCAAATAACTACACGAATTAGGTCGTGTAAGAGATATATGTCACAATTGCAACTGCCAGAGAGACAGTACACGATAGCCAGGCGCGAAGCAACTTTGTAGTCACATGATATCCATCCACGCGACTCATTATAGAGCGCGCGTGACGATAGAATGTCCTAAACAGCTTGCTCTTACCGGTCACCATCAACATCGCAAGGGGAATATTCCAGTCACTGCCGACGTCATCTGCTACTTTCGCCACTCCAGGCAATAACATTTGCAGCGTACAATACACAAAGATGGAATGTCATGAATGCGGAAAGCTTTCGGGACCACATCGTGAAAATCTCACATTAATTTGGAACGCAGTATGTGATCAAGTTTGGAACTGAAAGGAAATTATATACAGAACACGTCAAATTTGGTGACACAGGCCGATACAACCCCCACACGCAGCTCAGCGCTCGCTTTGGGACTGAGCATGGACAGCTTCAATTTACAACGCGACGGGATGGCTAGCACGGTGAGTGAGGTCAAAAGCAAGTACACCAACTATATCGATTTCAATCCAAGGCAGAAGCACAGTCGGAATGCCAGAGTGAAGAAGACGAAGTTGAGCGCATGCTTATACCGACAGACTGCAAGACGTTGGCAGGAAGGAAACGTAGAAGTCCACCCGGAAGGCGCGCCAAAAGGGATGTGATGCCAACGCATTGCGTGTACAACGGGGGCAGATGCGGTAACAAGCTGAGTGTAGAGGAAATGGGAGAGGGCATAGTACGATGTCTTGAATGCCGAGTTAAGACACGCGCTGTATCGAAGAGATATAGAGAAGCTCAAAGGAAGGGAGATTATTCGCAGCGTCCGGCAGATAGGAAGAGAAGGAACTATGGTAGCGGAAAAATCGCAGAAGCGTAGATGCATCGTCGATAGTACATTCATATTGCAGTCATTAAGAGCTCAGTCTGAAGCAAAGGCCCATATCGAAGTAGACGGGGATGATAACAAGAAAGAAACCAATTTAACAGTGAAATTAGGATGATAAGTCACGAATAGCGCTAAAGACCTTAACAGGCATAGATAAGCATGAACGATGGGAGTGATCGGGGCAAATTTTCGTGGGAATCAGCAATTGGTCATTTAGGACGAGCGCCTATTTGGACCCCGGAAAAACGATCCCCGCGGAAACGAAGAAAAGAACAAACGAGTGCTTACAGGACTCGTAATTGTCTATTCCTGGCCTGGGGCCTGCTCGTTCAACGTTGAGCTCTGACCCTCTGATATAATAGCATCGACTTAGCGGCTTCGGGAACCATGTCTGCTCTCTGGCTGCGTCCTAATATAATCTAGCCATGCACTTCCATACACAAGACTTGATACCGTGACCTTGCCACCGATCCCACAGTGATTCGTGAGTTCGGGTCTCGGTTATATATCAGCGCACCCACGATTGATTTCCACGACCGTGGGTGCGAGTGGGCGAAGTGACTCGCCTCGATGTAATGACCTTTCCGAATATATGGTTATTTACTAAAATTCCATCAAAGCGAGGCGCGACGCGTCTAATGGCGTCGGAGTTATAGACTTGTAGCGAAACTCCGACAGGCGCATATAATGGTCGACCACGGACTCACGTATCCCCATCCCCCCATATCTACTATGTCTACTGCCAAAATCACCGAGACTTTGAGAAAGACTCTCTCCTCGCGTCCCCCATACCTCAGCGGCACTTGTTCTATTCCTGGTGATGAGTTCAAGCTTTACTACGACATCGGAGATGATGCTCAGTCAGTGCCACCGCTGCTCTACACTCTTGTGCTCCAAGGATGCTGACGTTAATTGATATAACTTGCAATTGACAGTATTATCGATCTATCCAAAGCCACGTCTGCTCAACTTCAGACCCTAACCGAGGCATGTCAACCTGCGACGTTTGGCGTCAACCAACTGGACGTCATGGACGAGTCGTATCGCAAGGCAGGCAAAATGGATGTCTCTAACTTTGCCTCCAAGTTCACCATTGATCAATCTGGTATCATCGATCACGTTCGCGACGAGCTTGTGGAAGGGACGGGGCAAATACGTGTCGAGCTGTACAAATTAAATGTTTATGGTGAGTGATCCTTCATAACGTGAAATGCGCATATGTTCAACGCTGATGCGCGGTTCTCGCAGGCAAAGACTCATTCTTTAAGGCCCACAAGGATACCCCACGCGGCGCTGACATGTTTGGCTCGCTCGTGATCGTCTTTCCCTGCGAGCATGTTGGTGGTGCCTTGCTTCTTCGCCACGAAGGCAAGGAGTGGTCTTTTGATGCTGCCAGCGAGCTCGCCAAGTGCACCGAGCCTTCCATCGGCTATGTCGCCTTCTACAGTGATGTCGAACACGAAGTCGCACTGGTGACCTCCGGATACCGTGTCACACTGACATACAACCTTTATCACGCGGCTGCCATACCTCGGCCCTCTCGCGCCATTCGCCAGTCCGCTGGCGAGAACGAGACCGCCCTCATGGCTGGATTGCTCGATCTCCTGCAAGAGCCCACTATCCTTCCCAAAGGCGGTGTCCTGGGATTCGGTCTGCAACACGAGTATCCCGTTGGCAAAGCCACGACACATGTCAACTTGATTGGCCAGCTCAAGGGCGCCGATGCTCTTGCTAAGCGCGTCTGCGAGTACCTTCTTCTCAAGCCCCTCCTTATGTTCACATACAGCGACCAGTGCGACGATGATCTCTCCATATTGTCGCCGCTCTATATCGACCTTTCGATTAACGATCAAGTGGAGGATGTAGTGGGAGATCTGATTGGCAGTGGTGGATTTTCTGTACGGGATCCGTTGGCCAAGCGTGCATACGGCGACGAGGACGACGAGTCTGGGCGTAGGCGAGGCAAGAATCCACCCCTGGACATATATTGGGTAAACAAACCGACAGACAAGACGAGCATTAAAGGCTTGTACGTCGCGTATGGAAATGAGGCCAGCCTTGACCATTACTACGCAAAGGTCTCCCTTATCGTGTTCGTGGGTCCTGTGGGTCGGAGAGGGTTAGTTGATCGCAAGCCATGAAATGGCGAAGGGTGTGGTCTACAGGAGGGATGTACATCCAAACAGCCCATGGCTAGTTTAGCATTTATATTTTTGGCTTTCAAATGCATTATGCATCGTTGCATTTCCGTGTGTAGTGACGGGATGAGTCGCTACAGATTCGGAAACGCATTATAGTGCTCATGATAGTAAGCGAACAGTCCATTCGAAAACTGCAAACACTGCAATATTGACAGGGACTGCCCTGTGGATGGCCGAACTTGTAAGAAGCATGTATCTTCAGTACACTGACCGCTCACCTGATCACTGTAGTCGTTAGCCCGCGAAAGAAAACAGACGCCCCTTCATCTCTATAAGAATATATGATAGTAGACAGCGTGGTCTGATAAGGATTTTCATGCAAGACAGCTGATTGCATGAGACGAGTAGATTCTGAACTTGTGAGAATGCGCGGTGTCCAATCGGTGCTCTGGACGCGAGTTTTCACGACGTCCATCGGAAAAGTGGCTGCCCATCCTATAATCCCGGCAATGCCTCCAGCCAACAAAAGCCCCCACCACGCGGGCACTGGTTCAGAGCCTGAAGAAGAGTCGTTTGCTCCTGGAGTAAATAATTGACGGCATCCCTCGTACTGGACCGGATCAGAGATGTTTTAGATCGTACACGAGTAGGCTGACGCTCACCGAACCAAAGTATGCGCCGTACCCAGTGTCACGAATCATTGTCGCTGTGAGCCCGCGGTACAGCCCCCTGATGCCGTGCTGCCTGAATAGCTGTGAGGTGATCACACTCACGGAAGGGTTGCCCAGCAATTCATTTTGCTGGCGAATCTTCACAAGGTCAACAGGCGTAGTTACTAGCCTAGATAGTAGTCGGCATCCGAGAGAGAGAGCAAGGATAACAAAAGAAAGACTGACGACGAGACCATGCCAGTAGCTACGCCAGCTAACACAACCTGCGACAAGGTGGGCGTTTGCTCCGAATTTTCAAGTTGCATACTGAGAAACCAGCCATAAGATGCAAATATAAGCCCATTTAAAAGAGCACAAGACGCCTGATTGACAGCTCTTGATCAAACAGCTCCAGCGAAGAGCGTAGTAGTAGAGAGGAAACATACTTACAAGAGGAGAAGTCACGCCCTTATATAGGCCCCTAACATCTTCTTGCTTCGCAATCGTGATGAGGGCATGAAAAGTCGATCGATAATGCTGTCCGATATTTGGAGTTTGCAGACGAGTTTTCACTACAGAAGTTGAGTAAAACAACTTTGTTGTTGTGCATATTGACTTGAAATTGTGATAAGCGTACCTGTGTCGAGCGGTTGTCCCACAAAAATACCGGCGATGCCTGACCATGACTCGACGTTAGAGTGTATTCAAAGTATCGACCATCTCCAAAGTTACTCACCGCTAACCGTGCCCGCAATGAAATCTATAGCAGTTGTGCTGAGACCAACTGCAAGGAGTTAATTCGAACCTTCAGCCTAGTGAACCGGGTCTTTCTGCACGTACATTTTGCGTTGCTACCACTGGTGCTGAACACAAACTCTGAGGCCATGTCAACGGCGGGCCGATACAAAGGCGGTTCCAAGCAATTGGGCTGGCTTATATGGCTTGATAGAACACCAGCATCCGGGGGACGCCTGGGGCCAATGTTGGGAGGTGACAAGGCGATGGCATAAAAGCAAGAGGCGATCGCATTGGATAAACACGGGCCCGGAGGCAATGGAAGGAGCGGATGTTATCTTATCTTTCGGGGTTGGCCCGGGGATGGACAAGTACTTCTATCAATTGGATTTATCCTGTGGGTTCAGTGTCTATTCATTTAGATCCGGCACTGGGTGTCTTCTCTGCACGCCAGCAGCGCTTGAGACATCGATGGCTATCTGCCGCACCGCCCTAACTTCAGACTCAGTTGCTCCGTTACGAATCGCACCCTTCAGGTGCCACCCAATTTGAAGAGGGTTGTCAGATGCTATGAGGGCGGAAATCATAGCAAAAGAGGTGTCGAGATGTCCAAGAACGTCTGAGAAAGAATAGACATAGCCATATGCGAAAGTTTTCGAGAAGTGTCCTACGCTGCGACATGAGGGGGCTACAGAGCGCGGGCGATCAGGGGAGGCCTCACCTAAGTCAGGGAAAGCACTGTCTAGCAAACCCTGCACGGTGGTCGAGGTATCTCCATACGTCGATTCGAAGTACTCATGGCCGGCCTGAGTCAGGGCTTCTGTCGGTTGTGATAAATCTCTATCGTGAATTCGTAAGTATGCTATAGCAGTACTTGGCGGAAAGGTGACTTTATTACCGCAACGGCTTCTTGTCTCTCAGTTCTTCAGGCAGATCGTTGTGCAGCGCTACTAGCGCGTTGATTGCCTACAGTATCAAAGTCAGCCAGTAGGCCATATGAGGCCCGATTGAACGATCAATGACCTTCGGGTAACCGGACAGCATTCCAGACTTGAATAGAGCATCTTTGATCTTCCGAACGACGAGCAACTTATCATTGGCTTCAACATCTTGGACTGCATGCTTAAAGACAAGCGGAACAGCCTCTGGAATGTTGCTAGCGCTAAAAGCAACCGCGGCTGCAATGAACCACGGGTTGTGGATTGCGGATTGTTGTGTGGATACGGGGTACAAGGATTGAATGCGTGCAAGGAATTTGGGCGTTGCAACGATTGCCATTGGGCTGAGGTCGTCGAAAACAGATGGAAGCAAGTTGATCGCGCCCGTTGTCCACACTCGAAGTTAAGTAAAGAACAAACACGTAATGCCTCGATGCCAGTCAAGTCACAACAAGCGCCAGATCTGGCAAAGTAAGTACATGCATGCCAATCAAACGTTCTTGCAGAAAATCTCAAGCCAATCGATCAGAGTTAGGCCATGCAAAGGTAATAAAGATACATCTAAAATATGTGTCTGGGAGACGCCCTTAGCGTTGCGAGTGTGAGAGTGATGTTCGTAGACACACCGCATACTGGGCAAATGTAACCGTCTATCGCCTCATTAAACTCCCCATCTCCATATTATCAGCTTCCTCGTAATCCTGCAATGGCTTTACCACCAGCCCCTCATTCATCTCCCGTTTGACACAGAGTTGCTCCGCGATAATGACGGTCAAGACGGCCCCTGCAATCATCACGAGCCAGAAGAATAATCCTACAGGGATAGAAGCCGAGTAGTACGTGGTGAGCACAAGGTGATTGAAGACCAGCGTGAGGGCAAAATCCAGGACCATACGTGGGCGGCGGATGAGGTGGTAGATGTAGTAAATGCTACAATTGATGTTAGATTTACAGAAGTAGTGATAGGAGTGGGCATCAACTCACTCCGCACCAGATGCAACTATCCAGCAAAACGCGATGACCCAACCGCGCATGGGATCGGTCCTGCCCTCCCAGCTATCCTTCCCCCAGACATCGTTATATCCGACCTTCTTCCCGCCACTCCAGGCTCCCGCATAGGAGTTCCAGCGGCCGTTCTCACCCTGAATGCCGCGGACTGTCGGTCGGCCTGCCATCTCCCGCCAGTCCATAATCATGCCTGAGCATGATATTGATGAATAGGCGCAATAATGCAATTTAATAACGGACCAATACTAGCTGCACCACCCTCATACATTAAAGAGCTAGGCTCCGCAAACAGGCTGAGCAGAGGTGGAATGAGAATGCAAAGTGTGAGGTAGTGCAGTGTTTGCATAGACACTATCTGTTGCGACCTGTTCAGTAAATCCAACATATATATGGGTAGACACAAGTCACTTGAGATATAAGTAGGACTGGATCCCAGGCTGTATTCGTTCGTGCCGATTGCTTCATAATGATAGTCGTGAAAAGTGTTTGAGGATGTTCATGAGAGGTGCTAGCAATGTGGATCTCGGTACCAGTGACTTCGAGGCGCTGCTTCAACTTGTCCCCACCCATCACGGGGAGCTCAAACCCTCATATTAGCCTCGGTACAGGCATTTCACCAACTGCAGGACTGCATCTAGCATTCGATTCCGCTCGTTCACTTGTTGCAAGATGGCGACTAGTTCGACTTATGAACGGCTGGCTGGAGAGTCGTCGAACTACGGCAACAGGCCAAGCACAGACTCGTCTGATTCTGAGGAGGAGCACCTGCTCGAGAAGGAAGGGCCTCTGTCTCCTGGATTAGCAGAGCGTGGTCCGCTTGCCGAGGAGGAGGGAGGGGAGGGTCTCATAATTGGCGGAAAGAGACAGCGAGCGGCGAACTCGCTGCGGGCATTGATAATATGCTTGGGGCTGCTAATAACACTTGCAAGTATGCTAATGCAGCCTGAGACATCCAGCAATGAACCTGACTTGATATGTAGGCTTCATTGGCTTCTTCGCCGCCCAAAGTTACACGCACGCTGGCTACTACCACCAGCCAGGTACACAGCACCTCGAGATGGATCACATATTCAATGGTACATTTGCCGCCCGCATGCAGAGCTTGCACTGGGTACCCGAAGGTAATGCCTGATACCATGTTGCACGCACAATGACCCAATCGAGTGTCCTGCAGCTGGGGATGGCGTCTTTTCCATCCAACATGATACACACATCCAATTGACGGACCTAAAGACTAACAAGACAACCAATCTGATTGATGTTAGCGATGTCAAGAACGTACGCCTATCAGTTGTGATGTGGCTGAAATCCATTGAAGAAAGTAATCATTCCTAGGAACACGGCGAAAGGCTTCGATTCTCAGAGTGGAAGCTCTCTCCTGACATGAAGTACATGCTTCTTAAATCCGATACCAAGAAGGTGCTGTTCCCCGATTATCAAACGCCTGTTCACTGCTCAAATTTGTTTACATATACAGCAGTGGAGGTGGTCCAGTCACGGCAATTAGTGTGTACCCTTATAAACGAGACACCCTTTGTCCCTAACGATCTTTCTTTAGCTATGTACATGAAATATCGTCGAAGAAGACTCATCCGCTTATCCCGCCGACGAATCCCCCTGTGACTGCATATGCTACCTGGTCGCCAACCGGTCAATCTATCGCTTATGTGACAAGCAATGACCTTTATGTGCTCTCATCGCCTTCGTACGCTCATCAAGTCATCTTCCTCTGCAATCACTAACATCTGCGTGTGCAGTAGCTCCGCAAAACCTATCCGAGTGACGAGCTCAGGAAATGCTTCCCTCTTTCACGGAGTGCCAGATTGGGTTTACGAAGAAGAGGTTTTCTCTGCGGACTATGCGCTCTGGTGGTCTCCGGACTCTAGCAAGATCGCGTTCCTTGCGCTGGACGAGACCCTCGTGAACGAATACAGCTTTCCCATCTATAACCCAACTGAAGAATCAGATGCGGTGATCCCGTATACTACAGAAGTTATCATGAAGTATCCCAAACCAGGGTACAACAACCCACTCGTCTCAGTGCATGTCTTCGATCTGGACCGATACGATGCTGCGGGGTTCCCAGCTGCAGATGCTACACTGGAGCTGGATTGGTCAGGCAGACATAAAAAGGAGGAGAGTATTATTTCGGAGGTCGCATGGTTGGGAAATGCGACGCTGCTTATTAAGGAGGTGAACCGCGCTGCAAATGATGGGAGTATCGTGCTCTTCGAGATCCAAGCCTCGGATCAGGCGAAGAGCTCCGTCGGCAAGGTCGTGAGGAAAAAGGGCAAGAATGGTGAAGAAGGCGACGATGGTTGGATTGAGAGCGTAAGCAATACAATGTCAGATTAGCGTACTCGTGCTGATGACTGCCAAAACAGGACCAGTCCATATACCCTCTACCTCCCTCAATTTCCTCCCTGACGGACTTTTCCTCGGCGTACCTGGACATTATCCCCACGCCTGAAGGATACAACCACATCGCGCTGTTTACAGATGCAGAATCCAAGCACCCTTACTTTCTCACATCAGGGGAGTGGGAGGTGACGGGAAAGATCCAAGGCGTTGATGCCGCTAAGGGTCTTGTGTGCGTAATCCTTGAATTTTCCTTCATTCTGCCAGTTGGCCTGATTTGCCCACTGCAACAGTTACTTCCAAGCGGCCAACCCATCTGCAATTGAACGACACATTTACTCCGTCCCCATCCCAACCACGCTCGCCATGGCTGAGGTTGCTAGTAAAACCATACCGACAGCTTTGACTGATGCTTCGAATCCTAGCTTCTATGAGTCAAGTTTCTCGCCGAAGGCGGGCTTTTACCTGCTCAGCTACCGCGGCCCCGATATTCCGTGGCAGCGCGTGGTCCGTGCGGGCGACGCCAGTGAGTGAACGACCATGATGGCTTTTTAGCATCGCTAACTGATGGAAACAGGCTTTGACTACGTTCTGACGGACAATGCCCATTTAAATTCAACCTGGGAGCACTTTGAGGCTCCTGTAATTTCATGGAAGACCATTGAGAGTGAGGGTTATGGTGAGTGCTTCCTAGGCCCCCTCTTGTCTTATTGATTCTCACAATGGCACATCTCAGAATTAAGTGTCAAGGAAATCAGGCCTCCGCGGATGGACGTGTCAGGACGCACAAAATACCCCGTACTCTTCCGTGTGTAAGTGTATTTCTGCGTGTTATGCGCGACGATCTAACCGTTCTGCACAGTTATGGTGGTCCAGGCTCACAGCTAACGGACATTAAATTTGATCGCGACTGGCACCACTACGTTGCGTGTGGCCTGCAGTACATTGTCGTCACTGTAGATGGTCGTGGCACAGGGTTTAAAGGACGTCATCTGAGGAATCCTGTGAGGAACAATTTGGGCTTTTTTGAGACTCAGGATCAGATAAATGCAGCCAAGTAAGTGAACATCGCATTGTTTGATATTCTTACTCAAACCTTTGCTAGGATATGGGCAGCAAAGGAATATGTAGATCCCACGCGGATAGGCATTTGGGGCTGGGTACGTGCCGTTAATGCCATTTTGGCTGAATCGTGTACTTATCTGACGGACCATTAGTCGTATGGTGGTTTCATGGCTTCAAAAATAGCTGAGGCCGGTGCTGGCGTCCATTCCCTCGCCATGGCCGTCGCTGTAAGTTGTTCAATGCTGTTGACATTTGCATCGAGCTAAACACTAAACGACGTAGCCGGTTACTAGTTGGCGCCTATATGGTGAGCCGATTTTTGTGCATGCTGCTCTTTTTGAATGCTAATTCTCCTTAGATTCCATCTACACCGAACGGTACATGAACCTACCGGATGCCAACCCTGGTGGATACATTAATGCATCCATCTCCAACGTGACTGCATTCCACAACATCAACTACTTGCTCGCCCACGGTTCCGGCGACGACAACGTGCACTACGCAAACAGTGCGCACTTGCTGGACATGTTGACGAAGGAGCGGGTACGGGGCTTCAGGTTCAGGATGTTCACGGATAGGTAAGTGACCCGAAGTGTGCGCCAAGGCCTACTCTGACATCTCTTGTAGTGATCATAGCATCAGCCGGCGTGGTGCATACAGAGAGGTCTTTGAATACATGACCGAATTCCTGATTGAGAAATGGGGCAAAGGTGGAAGGCGGCGTGGATGGTGATGAGCACAGAGGCAGTTATTCTCGCATATCTATTATATATTAGACAAGATGTTCTCCATGTTGATGGCAAGCTTAAGATAGCAATACAGCGTCAGTCAGGAATATAGTAATAATCCACATTTGCATTCCAGGCTTCGACCGGGATATGAAATCACGAACTGTTCCTTGCGCAACGCCTTGCTCACTCGTCATTGCTGTACCTCTACGTAGTTAGCTAACAAAACGTACTGAATCAGCATACATCCAAGAGGAGAAACAATGTCGCTTGCCTGGGAAAAGCCCAACGTTCCCATGCTGATCCTTTCCTTGCCACCAATCGTCCGAAGCGGCCTCAATTTCCGTAATCCTGTCACCCTCTGCGAAGGAGAGCTCATTGTCCTCGGTAGCTTGGTAGCTGTGGAGTTGGAGATTAAAGAAATAGATATGTGGATGATATGTAAGTACGCACTCATACGCAGCAATTGCAGTTATGCCTTCGTCGACAGTCTCAGGAGTTGGTGGGCGTGGAGGCGCGGGAGGTGCCGGTGGTGCCGCAGGCTAAGATATATGTTCAATTAAGAGAGAAGCTATAGGTCTATCGGAAGAACTCACTGCGGGTGGCGGTGGCGGCGGTGGGGGAGGGGGTGGGGGAGGAGGCGGAGAATCCTCCTGAACGGCTTCAGGCTCTTCCTCTATAAGCTCAACATAATTTGCTTGTAAACGGTCAGCAATTGATCAGCCAAATTTTGCAATACGGATGCACACCTGGGAACAGCCCATTCTTTCCGCTAGGATTTGTCCCAGACCACCACCCTTCATCAATCTGTTCAATGTCCGTTACGATCTCGCCCTCCACAAGGTCAACCTCGTTGTCTTCTTGAGCCTATTATACAATTTATGATGAGTCTAAGACGATGTTTGATTGAAAGACGTACTGGATAGTCATACATGACGACTGCGCGTATGCCACCTCCCGCGCCACCACCATGAGTGGCCTGTGGTTCAGGCTCAAGTTCAGGCTCAGGCTCAGGCTCAGGTTCAGGCGCAACACTGAGAGCAGCCATCTGAATTGTGACACATAAATAGAAATCTGCACCGCAACTCGCACTTGACATACCTGGGCAACAGGAGGCGCGGGCGGTGGAGGTGGAGGCGGCGGTGG
>JACXVL010000111.1:82956-114265 GCA_014898675.1 Athelia sp. TMB | reverse complement strand
GGCGCAACACTGAGAGCAGCCATCTGAATTGTGACACATAAATAGAAATCTGCACCGCAACTCGCACTTGACATACCTGGGCAACAGGAGGCGCGGGCGGTGGAGGTGGAGGCGGCGGTGGTGGCGGTGGCGGTGGCGCATCTGGCTCTACTTCTTCCTCATATTCTGGTTCTGGCGCTGGCGCTGCAGGCATGCGCGGAGGTGCAGGCGGTGCAGGCGGTGCAGGGGTTACGGGAGGTGCTGCAGGAGCTGCGGGAGCGGGAGGTGGCGGAGGTGGTGGCGGTGGCGGTGCGGAGGGCTAAAGGGGGTAGATGTCTGAATACTCGGGGATGAATGCTTTGAGAAAGCTTACTTCTTCTGCAGGCCAGTCTTCCTCATCAGCCTTTGTAACAGCTGCGCCGAGTCCTCCTACAGCGGCGGCTACAGCGGCGCCCCCAAATGCAGCGCTCTTACCAACGCCGCCAAAGGAAGAAGCTTTGGGGGCGGCGGGAGGTTGGAATGCAGCTGCACGGCTCCGCTCCTCTTCTTCAGCTGCCTGCTGTTTCGCTTGCGCCTGTCTCTCACTCCAAGTCAGTTTTTTCCCGCCACCGCTAGCTGCTGAAACGCGTGGCGGCGGTGAAGAGTCTTGCGTCTGCTCGAATTGCGCAAAGCGGTTGGTAAGTTTCTTCGGAGCTGGAAGAGACACTGGAGTGTATGCGGTGCCCTGAGAAGTAGCATAAAGTAAGATAAAGTAGAAAACATAGTGCTAGATGGTCATACCACTGGTCCGATACGATCCTCTTCGGTCGGCTTCGCGGGTACGTTAGACGCTGCCACAGGAGTCGGGGCTGAGGGAACTGGGCGAGCCGTAGCAGCCAGCTATAAATTCGATAAGAACGCAGTATCATGTACGATCGACTATTGTGGAATGCTTACCGAGGGCGCTGGGCGTGAAGCTGTGACAACAGGTGGACGTGAAGCAGCGGGCGGTGGCGGAGGCGCAGCAGTAGCCGGCGCAGCGGCTGGAGCATCGTCCCAAGCACTTGCTCGCGCTGTTCCAGATGTCTGAGGACCAGTAGACGCGCTGAAACCAGGGCGTGGAGCTGAGGGAATAGCAGGCTTAGCTGCACTAGGAACAGGCACCTTTCGCAGCGCTCCGATGTCGACCTTGCCGACAGGGGTGTAGCTGGTACCCACTGGTGCGATGGGCTCAAATTTGCGCGCTGTTTCCTTATGAGTGGAGTATTTGGCTCCTGATGCGGCTTCCACGCGCTTCATGATCAATGCTGGAGTAACATCAGACTACACAGGATGACAAACGCGTGAGCTAGGTAGGAAACCGAAGTTATGCAGAAGTTATGAACCTCATTGCGAGCACTGATCACAACGTGAGTTCCACGTAGGTAGTTGGCCACTGCATTTGAGTGGGTGTGGAAGAGGCCCTTCTTGGTTTCGGGCACACCATCACCACACCAGTTGATTTGAACGAACTTGGGAAGTTGGCTCTGTAACATATTCATATATTTGAGCGATATCAAACAAGGGGATATATTATTACTCACATTCGGATCTTTGACGCGAACGAAAGCGTACTGGATGCTGGATGCATGCTGCCATTAGCAGAGATCGCACGAACACTCGCAAATTATGATCTTACCGTCCATCTGAGAATTCCTCTTCAAGCTCTTCTAAGCCCCCATTTCCGGTGCCCTGCACTTTCAGATCGTTGGAAGCCTTCTCATATGTGAAGATGGCCCAATCTATGCCATTCGCATTGACGACATCTTGATAAGCCTGGCCAATGTCCTTGCTGGACAAATTGACCTGGAGAGACATAGAAGCACAATTTATGAGAGAGAGAGAAACGCAAAGATGGCTCGACAATAGGCGGGAAACGACTTTGACAAGGACAGGCGCAGTGTCGGGGGCGATGCGATGATGATACCTGTGTTCGTAGACTCGTAACCAGTCTTAGTATGTAGATAAATCTGACGATACTAAGACTGGTACAATTCGGAGCGATTTGGCTCGTCGCGCGGATATTGTTCAGGGCCGGTCGGAATCGCTACGTCACTGGCCGGCCCTAAACTCGCCAGTGCGCGACGCGTCGATCGTACTGGCGCTGACACTGATCAGAGCGCGTCTTTATTCCTCTCCCCTCTCACCTGGCCGGGCGGGAGCCCTCTCACTCGAATACACGCTGAAACTACATAGAGCCTTTACTTTCTGAATGCTACAATATTCACCCGCATTCCATAACTCTGGTTCTCACGGAGGCAGACCTCAATTGCAGATATGAGTAGCTTGCAAGTGCCCCAGTGGCCAGGCAGGGCGGAGTACTGCGACATGATACGAAGTCTCGCCGACTCAGAAGCTGAAGACTACGTACGAAATCGAATCTCCCACCAACAATTGCCGCCTTTCTCATTTTTTGAGTCGCTACCCGCCAACCAGCAAGCTGACGCGTTTCGAGCTATCGCTATGGTCCATTATCTTACATACCACGCCATAATCCAGAAGACTACTCGAATTGAGGCTGCGCTGACCTGTATCTATGGCTCTGACTGTGTTGTCATTGCGGGCACAGGTTTTGAGACGCGCTCTGATCAGTGTCAGCGCCAGTACGATCGACGCGTCGCGCACTGGCGAGTTTAGGGCCGGCCAGTGACGTAGCGATTCCGACCGGCCCTGAACAATATCCGCGCGACGAGCCAAATCGCTCCGAATTTCACCAGTCTTAGTATCGTCAGATTTATCTACATACTAAAACTGGTCACGAGTCTACTGTGTTCGGACATTTCCGATAAGCCTACATAACGAACGTCCCGTGACCCGCTTGAAACTTGAATTGGTGGCAAGTTCAAGTTGAGGCTCGGCTGGTTCGATCAAATGTCTTAATTCCTCAAGCATCCCGCGGAAGAATTTGCTGAAATGCTCAGGGATCTTGAAGGGTACCGTCATAACTCTGATTTCATTTCATAGAACTATTGAGACAGATGGTAGTAAACAAGACGCTAGGTCGTAAATTTTTGACATCGGTGGCAAGCAGTTCACTTTCATGATCAATAGCTCGCCGTAGTAATTCTTGGAGTTGCAAAGGAGGTACCATAGAGCCAACCAGTAGAAGGACTCCAGATGATGTCGCGCAAGCTCAAATGTATGGCCTGTCAACTGCCCTGCTAGAAGATGGTTTCCATAATATAAACAGACTCGCAGATTCAAATGTTTCAAAAGGGAGGAGGGAAATGCAGACAGGCAGAAGCGATAAGACAGGATAAGACCTGTGTCGGGCGCATCTACATACTTATGAGCTTTTGATCGCTCGCACAGTCTGTTCGTCGAGTGTTCGTCGTATAGAGGGATAGCCAGTCTGTATTAAAGATCGTCGAAAATCCAGCCCATCTTCCCTCTTGAACATAAGGATATGATCCTTGAGTTATGTTGGCTGACGCGGGCAAAGTTCGTGTTTTGCGGATGTTCTCGAACAGGGGGTTACCTTAAGCGTCCTCTCGCGCCACTTGCGCACGTGGTGGAAAAAATGCAATCAGCTTCCATATCTGGACAATGATTGTTCTCTCCCTTCCACCACGTCGTGAGACTGCTGGCAACTTTGCACACCTCCTGGACCAGGCTTGCACGAATACATCTCTCTGTTTTGCTTTCCCCTCAACACTGTCGCAATCACCTTGCTTCATCTCTGTTTCTCGGAATACGGCGGAACTAACCAGAAATATCAACCACAGATCTCAATCACGATGGTCACTCATATTCCTATACATACTGTTGCGGTCTTTCATCTACGCATATCTATTCTCATTCCGACCCTGGTTCCCGCCTTCCCATATCATTCCATACTTAGGACTGGCTATTCTATCTCCGCACGTCCAAGAAGCTATCGTCAATTGTCTTGTCTTTATGAATTCTGGGATCGTGACTCATGTTCGTTTTCGATTACCGTTCCTTTTGCTAATGTCCGCGCATTAGTTCGTTCTGATTACAGTTCCAAGCAAATGAATTTGTCTCCGATTCAGCGCGAGTTTGGCAGAATAAGGCTGGTGTTCGTCAAGTGAAATAAGTGCGCGATATGAAGTACGTGATGATTTCGTTCGCTCGCTCTTCGGTTTACGTCTGCAGCCCCTACCTTACAATTGGACTCTGCTTCCCTTCTGGTGCAAACTAGTGGATTCCATGTCCTAATCATGCCTCTTGTCTGGTCTGTCTGGGAACGGTGAATTCCAATGAGGCATTAAAAAGTCTGGACCGACAACCCCACCCCCTGTCTTAATTTCCGATACTTCCGTAATCTGATCGTTCCAGGCGTCCCTTATCTCCGGTTTGGATGGGCGTTTTATGACTTACGATTGGAGTGTTGTTGGGCCACCTTTCTAATCCACCCGGATTGCTATCTATGCACCGAATACAGGATGCAGTACATTCGCAGCTGAAGGCAGTGGACATATGATCCTTGGCTCCCGACTCTTCGTTAGGTTCTGCGGTCGGGCTAGGCCCGGGGCTCGCTTCTCGGTGCGAGCGTGTTATCTTGGGGCGTCAATCCTGTCTCCTTTATGTACTGAGAGAGCAACCGTCAACGCCACTTTGCGCCTAACGCCTGCGATTCGGCGTCAGCCGATGCCATATATGTCTGGCTTGAAGGAACTTTATGCTATTCATCCATGTGATGCATTTCATGACGGGGTGTGTACGTGCGCACGCAGTGCGCGTAGTCTAATCTCGATTTACCTTTATTTCGCATTCGATCGCTGAAAGTCAAGATATTTCCAGGCTCAGCATGCTTTGTCTTACGGGATATCCGACCCCCATATCCGTGCGCAGCTCATTTTATCGAGGAATAGTCTTTCGATCCTCTCCTCGGCGGAAGGTTTGCAGGCACTCCTCGGAATACGTGTACTTACATACAGCAAAAATACCACCGCGCTCATCTCGCTGCTTTCGGGCATCACTTGACAGATCTCGAGCACGCGGTGTCATTCCGGGGGCGGCCCTAGCTCATCAAGCCTTCCTGAAGTGATTGTGGGCAGCGAGAAAGAATAGTGAGCAATAGTCGTGATTCACGAGCGAACAGCATTTCACGTTGACTGCCGAGCTCCTAAATGTCCTCACAGGAACCCAAGGACACCAACTGATATAACCGGCGCTTGAATTACATACCGAACGTGCGGGCGCTGGACTCACAGGCTTTCGGCCCGATCCAGCGAGATTGATTCTTTGCATGAACGACATGCGAAGAATTATATGATTCGATATTCGACAGGTCAATCTCCCCGTTGTTTATCTTGGGCAATGGTTTCAGACTCTGCGGGGGGTCATGACGCTTGACAACCCATGATAGTGCTGGCTATCAAGGCAATCCTAGCCCGACTGATGACACGAGGCCGAGTTCCTGGATACTGGTGTTATGCCAGTACTAAACTCCGCCTTTTCGGTCTCCTGTCGCTTCCAAAGATTTGTGCGGGGTGACGCAGCAGCCGAATATGACTGGGCAGAACTCAGGATTGCGATGCGCAGCTGTCATTTGTGGGATCAATTGATGTTGCACAGCCAAGATTGCAAGTACAGCCCAGCGTTTACCCTGCGCATTGCTTATACCAATAACAGGAATGACTCAAAGTCGCAGCGGGCGCAGGCATGGATTCCGATGAGATCTCATCGTAGTATGTAATATAGGCGTCCCGAAGGCAAGATGCGCCGCGGGGGTGATCTAAAATTTGTAGGTCCGCCACCCTGGCCACGAGGCAGGGCCGTTAAAACGCCGACGCTATAACAGAATACCTCTCGCTCTTCCCCCATTTCCTGTACCTATCCGTTCGCCATGGACATGCTCAAGAGCGTACTTTCACCATTTGGCGCCAGCTCGGGAGGCATACAGGATACACTAGTGCGTTAATGAGAGTTGATCGAGCCTCGTATTCTCCTAATATGTGGCCTCATCCTTTCTAGAAATTGGTGGTGATTGGTGGGACAGTAGAGACAGCCAGGAGAGCTTCTATGTCGGCTTGGAATGGATTTGTGGACTGTATGTTCATTGGCCTTTCTTTTATGATCAGCTGGGCTTATGAGCTTGGCAGCATTCTTCCTTACCGCACATTTCAGCTCTCATGACTATCCTTACGACTGGCTGATGCATTGGCTCGCCAAAGTATGTATAGAATCTCGATTCCCTTTCACCCTGCAGACAACTGATACCATCCCTACTAGCAACCAGCTTGGGGGCGCAGCAGGGAATTCGAGATTACGACCCGTAGCGTCGGACGCCATGGCCTGACACAATCAACGACAGGAGACCTGGACGACGATGAGGATGACGACCCCACGGAGAACGGTCGGAAGAAACGTAAAGTAGCGTTTATGCCCAGCATCGGTACGTCTCAAAGCTTTCGGAGGCAATGCCACGTACTGACATTCAATCAAGACACGACTCACACGATATACTATAATGGACACTGGCTTCGTGTAAGTCTACACGTCGCAGTGAGATGATCACACGCTTGAGCTGACGATTTACCCTAGATAACACGTACCAAGCGCTCTTCTGACTGGGGACAGGAAAGCGCCCTCAAAGTTAGGTAAACTGACGTCATCTCCCAAATTAGTTAAAAACACACTAATCACGTGTTTCTACTAGCGTCGTAGCGAGAAACAACGATATTTTAAAGCAATTGGTCCTTGAGGCGAAACGCGAGTACGAGAAAGATGCTGAGCATCGAGTACACATATTCATGGCGGATACGTGAGTCTGTCGCGATGATCTCGTGACCTGACGAATCTCACCATAATCTTGCAGCTCTTTTGGAGGTTGGAGGTGGAATGGCGCGCGTCAAAAGCGCCCTATGAGCTCCATTGTCCTACAACCTGGCGTGAAAGATATGCTTCTGACTGATTGCAAGGACTTCCTTGCGTCCGAAGATTGGTACGCGGAGCGAGGCATCCCGTTCCGTCGCGGTTATCTTTTGCACGGTGTTCCAGGAAGGTGTGCCACGCCTACATCCACATTAGCCGATAATTTATTCACATTGGTCATTCAGCGGAAAGACGTCCCTGATTCACTCCCTGGCCGGAGAATTGGGATTGGACATCTACGTTGTCAGTCTATCAGCTAAAGGGTAGGTGAAGGCCAAATACCAATTCACGGGAGCTGATACGTATACAGAATGTCGGACAATACCTTGACGACCCTGATGGGAGGAGTGCCGACAAGATGTATACTATTACTCGAAGATCTTGACGCTGCTTTCACGAAAGGTGTCTCCCGCGACGCTAACTCTACTGGAGCTCCAACGGCCAAGACCAAAGAGGCAGCCGCTGAGGACGACGGATCCACCCTTAGTCTGAGTGGCTTGCTCAACAGTCTAGACGGTGTTGCAGCTGCCGAGGGCCGGTAAGTTTGTGACGTCACACCATACATTGCCTTGGTTGACTGATCGTGAATCATAGCCTGCTCTTTGCCACCACTAACCACATCGAGCGCCTGGACCCAGCATTAAGCCGTCCGGGTCGTATGGACGTTTGGGTGAATTTCACGCACGCCACACAATACCAAGCCGAAGGCATATTCAAGTGCTTCTTCCCCTCCAAACCCCCCGTGTCAAGTGCTGCAGTATCTCCCTCCTCCTCATCATCTTCTTTGATGGAAGATGGTTCCCAAAACCTCCCGCTTCCCAAAGCCAAATCGCCCGCACGGGTTGTACCCCTATTAGAAGAGGCCGAGATCGCTGAACTCGCTAAACGCTTTGCCGCAGCGATTCCTGAGAATGAGCTTAGTGTACGTTCGGCAACATGCATCTTGATGATACTTCAACTTAACTTCAATGCAGGTCGCCAGCCTTCAGGGCTATCTTCTCAAGAACAAGACACGACCGCGAGAGTGTGTCGATGAAGTAGGCGCTTGGTACGTTATTGGCTTCCCTTTTATCTCACAGTAGCTGACCCATGTTTTAGGGTGATTGATGAACGTGAGACCCGCGAGAAGTTGAAGAAAGAGAAGGCTGAGCGTGAAGCTAAGGAGAAGAAAGAGGTCAGTTCTCGCGGTGTCCTCGGGATCCATGTATGTGACTCATCACCTATCTAGGCTTTGGAACTCGAACGCAAAGAGGTGCATATCATATTCAGGAACCATTCACATCATTGCTGATACGTATTATATAGAAGGAGGAAAAGAAAGCGGAACAGCTCAAGGAAGCCAAAGAGGTGAACTTCACGTGTTCACATCTACCTTTGAATAGCTGACTTAGACTGAACGCTACTGAAGAAGGAAGAAAGTGACGCCAAGGATGTGAGTGGCTTCCGTTCAGTGCTACGTACCTATCGCTGATCTCGTTTTGCGTTTCACAGAAACAAGACCGCAAGGACCTTCGCGCCAAAGCCAAGAAATTGATACGATCTGAGGCGGCACTAAAATCTGAGGCATCAAATACTTCTTCCAGCAGTGACGAAAGCTCTTCTGCGGGCAGCAAGGGAACATCTGGCTCTGGAACTGACAACAACACTGGCAGTGAAGCCGACGTCGAAGATAGCGTTACTTCCGAGGCAGAAACCGAAGGATCTGGATCAAGCAGCCCCACTGGCGAAGCCGAAATCAAGGACGCGAAGAAGGAGAAGTGGGTTGCTGTGAAAGGCCAGACTACTCCATCAATGGAGGCTTAAAACTTTACTACATCATCACTTCTCGGACCTCACCACTTAACATACCCCCGCAATTGCTATCATCTACTCACTGACTTATATTCATCTTGTTGTTACCTATTAGACTACTGCACTCTCGCATCTTAGTTGGCGTTGATATTGAATGTTATGCTATCCTGTACATACATATACGTTTTTGGCGGAATACAAGTTCGAGCTTAACGCCGACTCGTTGGGGTTCAGGTTACTATTAGGGAGTGGGCGCCATTCGGATTTCGAAAGCAATGGATACCGACAAGTAACTGAAATCATTGAGCTCTTCACGCTTTCTCATCACGTGAAACCGTGACGACAAAAAACGAATGACCAGAGCACCTTCCGAGTAGGCTACCAGGTACCATTCTAAAGTCTGTTTTTTACTCCGGTTTCAGGCTTTTTAGTCGACATCACTGCGGCGGGTTGAAAGGCGCTTTGAAGGCGCTGCATGATCTCCATCGGGCCAGGTCTGTGCCAGTGCATAGTCAGAAACCTCGAGGATAGTATCATGGGTTACCGGCTTGCTAGCGCAGTCACTTAACTCCATACGCTTCTCAAACATCGAGCCCAGCCCCTTCAGAAGCTGAGTGAGTGGCAGGTCATCCGTGATTTTCACCTGTGATCTCCCCTGACACGTGAGCCAAGAGACCTTGATGGCGATAGACAACCGGTTACCGCCCAGCTCTAAAAATCGATACAACAGCTCACAGCAAGCGACAATATCATGGCAATCCTTGGCGTGACGAAGAAAATATTGTCAACAAGTCAAATGACTACAGATCATGGGCCTTACTTGGAAGATGTTGCAACAGCTCAATTGCCTTGGATTGGTAAATCCCCTGACAAACGGAGTGTCGAAGTCTTGCGCATCCGGCTGAGCAAGAAAAGAAAAAATAAATTGCCGGCATATTCCCAAGCTCACCTTTGATCGCTCGCGCAGTGCTGCCAGTCCGTTCGTCAACGCATCGGGGATATCCACGCTACAGCCATTATCGTGGATGTGTTCAGCCGCATCCATCCTCTTGGACGTAAATCTATTATTTGATGTTGGCTGACGCTCTGCGCACTAACTTGAATAGTCTTCAGCATTTTGGCCCTTGGGGGTGTCTTGTCCAAGTACCAGTGTCGCATGAGGTTGCATTCCACCGGTACATGAATTGTCGGCAGGGGAAACTTCGCAGCCTCCTTATCTGTTCGGTAATAAAACAGGTATCGTGTCAGATCGTGTAGTGACTTTGAGTTCAGCATGTATATCGCCAGGGCTCGGAATTTTTTATTCTCAACAAAAAACTCTTTTAGCACTTGGCACACCAATTGTAGTCCGCGTGCGCCGTATTCGCGCAATGGATCGCGTCGCTTCGAGGTGATATGTGCCCTGGAACACATAGCAAAAATTAGGTTGAGAACACAAGAATTTCAAGTGGAGATTGCACCGACTCGTTGGTTGGAATCGTCCTCAGGACGGATTTCCTGGCGTCTCAGCCTCCCAGCCAGACGTAAAAGTGATTGACAGCAATGTAGTATGAGAAAAAAACTGAAACACCGAAAGCAAATGCATAGCCAATACATGTATTATCCACTACGGTACTCAATATTTAGAAGACGTTCCGTCGTAAAGTATATCGTACTTAAATGCTGATCCACTAAATGCTAATCCACTATATTACAACGAGTCACATGCACACACTAGGGGCAGGGATACTGATACAAACCGAGCAGAATGCGGGATCACAGGCCCGGGTGGTCAAGCGCAGCATAAGCATCTTGGACTTTCGCCAACTGGAAACCTTCCGGCGAGAGTGGGATTAGCCACATAAACCCTATTCATAAAATCAGACGAAACAAACTAAACTCACTAATGACTGGACAATTATCCGAGAAACTCGCCATCGTGGCAATGATAGACTGAACGTACACTAAAAGCTGAGCTTCATCCCGAGGAGGAAATCCAGACGCCACCACGTGCCAATTATCGTGCACACTGCGCGCGCGTTGAATCTCGTTGATGAGCACGAAGCAGGCATTTGACCAGATCGTCTGATGATAGTTAAAGTCAGACATCGGAAAATTATGGGACCGAAGTACATACCCCCATGATAGGATGAGCGCTCGCCAGATCAGCAAGGTCCAAACGATTTTGGAGCACCATCATTGCCGAAGCTGCCTCTATACATTTGTCGTTCGAGCTGGCATTCCCAGACGCAAATTTGCTGTGTAGCTGGATGGTTGCGGCATACGCCAACCCGTTGCAAATAAGTCGATCGAGGGCGTCTGTTCCCTCTCGGAAGTGTTCGACCATAGCAAGCTGCTGCTGGAACTTCCCAATCAGGGTGTCGAGAGCAATAAAATCGTCCTGCAAAGCAACAGCTTCCAGAGGTTGTATATCTGTTCACTTGTTAGGGTGAAGGTGAAGCAAAGCTATGGAGTGCCACATACCTGCGTGCCACTGCGCAGCCACAAGCGCTGCGCGCTCCCAAAGAATGGCTCCCTGGCATGTAAGGGCTAGGGTCGAGAAGCGAGCGCTCGGGAGGTCAAGTAAATCATGTTGAAAATCATGCACAGTGGATAAGCTTCGAAAGTCGGGTGGCATCAGACCCTGCAAGTCTCTCATCAGCACACAGAACTCGTCAAGACCAAAACAAATTATAGAAATGCACGCACCCGTTCGTAGTCCGCAGGGGCCAGTGGCCACGGCGTGTCGATTCGTGTGCCGAGCGCTTCGCTATCACTGAAGTGAGATGGGCTGCCCAACGCCACAGACCAGCACTTGTCCATCGCAAAAATAGACCAAAAAGCTTGTATACGCTCACCCTCCTCGATCGCATTCCGCGGCGGCGGAAGGTTGAATGGTCTACTCACGCCTACAAGTTCCGGCGGCGTCAAGGTGGACCGCGGAGAAGCGGAGCGAATCTTGTACAGCTCGCAGCTGATTGCCAGTGCCGCAGCTGCACTGCAGTGGTACTTGCCTTCAAGCAGACGACCAGTAAAAAAGAAGTAGTTGGAGAGAAGAACCTCTGACTGAAGAGCATGAATGATCTTATGGGGATGCGAGCCTGCCAGAGCATTCGAAGTGAAACGGAGAGCACGCGCCAGGAACGCGGATTCATGTGCCCGAAACGCAGGAGTCGGAGACAGGTATATTCCGAGCAGGTATACTGTGGTCATCAAAGCGGCAGACGGTCGAAAGTGATGTCCGAGGGGAAATTTGAGCAACGCCGATGCCTGAAAGAGTTTCTTGTTCAAAAAGAAGCCGAATTGGTGGGAGTCTTGGATAAAAATGTCGAGCCTGCGAATAATCAGCCGCTTTGAGGATTATGATAACATGACGAAGGCAGAGCCACTGACAGCTGTTGAGCCATAGGAGGCTGCGGCTCGTCTATGGTCCACCAGTTGTCGAGATCCTCCGCCGGAGAGAGCGGGCTTCCACTGGAACTCATGCCAGCTTGGGCAAAGCCGCCTGAGCTTCCGGCAGAATCTAACACTCGATCGTTAGGCGACGGCGCAGAACGATATGCGGTTTTGTAATCTTTATTACCACTTGCAGAAGACCTTCGCCTCTTACGCGAAGACGAAGGGGGCCTGTGTACTGGGCCCACCTCCTCGAAAGTCTGCGGTGAATTGTAAGGGTTTCGAAGAACAACGTTGGGCGCGCCTGCTTCCGGATTCTCTAGCTCGCGAATACGCAATTCTAGACGTGCAATGTTCTCCTCCAAAAGCTGGGTACGAGACCGCCCTTGCGCGTCCGTATACTCACAGTCTTCAGAGCGATTGGAACGCACGCAGGGGCCGCAATATGGTTTGACACCATCACATCTCTAGAAGAAACGAGGTTAAAAAAGGTAGGGTCGGCGCATTCACACTTACCATCTTGCGGCGTCTGGCAAAGTGAAAAGTGATCATCAGTAACGAGTTAGTAAGCGACGCTGGAGATGAGCGAACCGGCAAGTGATGCATGCCTTGCCTCGTTGAAGAGAAGATATAGATCTGTTTGGTGATTCGGGATCCTCCATATTGATACTGGTATATCTGCTTGAGACGATGGCGATGGGCAGTCGAGTGGTCGAAAAGTTGGATCCATCTAAGCATACCTTTCATGCTTATATACCTCACGTACTCATGTTTCGTCGGGGTAAGCGGTAGGGTCCTTGTGGCTTGCGTAGCCGAGGGGGCGCGGGCGTCGGCTTGGTAAGAGCATGGCATGTAAACAAGAAACATAGTGTTCGGGACTCGGAATGGCGGAGCGGCGCGTTTCTGGCAAAGGCGTACGTTGACGACGCGGTCTTTGCCGAATAGTCATAGATGGTTACAGTCAGCTAACCGAGCCGAGGCTTGCCACTGCCGGGTCACTCCGTTTCAGAAAACGAAAAAATTTCATCCTGCGTCTGGGATGTTCAGTATTTAATCCAGTCGACCGCTTGGAATTCCAGCAAAGAGGCTCGCTCTCTGGCTCGACTGTACTTCTCATTAACCATACCAATAGGGTCGCTACAACTATGCTATAGAACGGCTCGTAAAATACCAGTGATTGTGTGGTGATCGATCGATCGATGATGATCTCTTAATTGGGTGTTGGGAGGAACTTTTCGGGACCTTGTACTAGATGTAGCCTAACATGTTTAATTCAAACTCGGAGATCAGGCTCGGAATGTAGCCTAGTGCAGCGGTATGGTCGGAGTGACATACTTACTTACAGCATTAGAGTTTGCCTCACAATTGACGTCAGACGTCGATTACTACATATCACGGACTGCTATCTGCGTGTACCTTGCGCGTTCGAATTCAGGGCCTGCGTGTTCAAATGCGTTGACGATCGATACATGAAGTTAGGTATGCTGTATGTTCAGGTTGAAGCCATTGCCACGACTGCTCGTATCACTTTCGAAACATGCAAAGGGAATCCAATAGTAACTGGATGCACGCCAAGGGCCACGCGAGTCTTCCCGATGAAACATCACGACTGTCAGTTAGGAGTGGTGGCGGTGGGAATGTGGCTGGATGTTTGCATCGAGTCAATACGTGTTGCGGAATATTATACTTGGTCCTGTGCGCCCTGGTAATAGAAAAATCAGGGCACCATCACAATCTATTCATTCATGTAGCACTGGTATGCTGGGTTGAACTGCCATGGCTGGATAATTGGAGAAACAATAATCGTGGCTGGAATGTGTGCATTGTGGTAGCATTTTACATATCTGCATTTTCCAGCCTTCGAATGACCCTGTAACAGGGCGCACCATTCTGAACTGCATCAGAGGCCACCCTGAATTCCAGGAGGTGGAGCGTGTAAATTCTACACCATGAAGAAGCGGGCTGCAGGAATATTGTATGAACTAGCCGAGGGCGAGTGACGTTGATTGATTATCGGCACGGGAAACTCCTGGGTCAATTGCAAGCTTGTTCCAGGGTTACAGTACTTTGCGCGCTGAGGTGGACGTTTCCTCGAGGTCCATTTGCTATCGCCATTTGGTATAATTTTGACTATAGGCGCTGGGGACATCACGTGTTCATAGCTCCAGCGCTTTGCCCCAGTCAGTTACCAACATCAGATCTGGACTCAAATCTTAATCGCTGAGGCGGAACAAATCTGAACAGCCTCGATCGGCGAGACTTCGGGAGCGGAACGCAAGGCGGGTGGAGATGTTACGTTGCCATTTGGGACTAAAACTGGAGACACGAGGAGATGGGAGTGAGAACAGTGCTGGTGCAGTGCGAAACTTACCAAGATTGAAATACCGGAAACGTTCATTCCATGGCTGTCAGAGCGACCTGTTGTCAGCGCTTGGAGACTCTAGCATATGGATGTAGAACGAATTCAGGCGCAATTTAGGCGAGGGAACTCTGCGCCTGCTACATCAAACCAGACTTGCCGGCCTCATGTCATAAGAATACATTTCGTACAAGGGTACTGAAGACCTCTCAGCGAAAGTTAAAAGCTCAAACTCAAGCGATATCGCGATGAAGATAGCCAGTCGGCGACAGTGAATATCGGCCTGTTATCGGCCGGTGATGGCTCCGATGTTCACCGCGGGCCCCGAGGCGAGTCCAATACGTGGCCGCGTATATTGTCGGCGCTTCAAGTCGGCGCTTCGTATCGTTCTCTATGATCAGCTTACGTCGTAGAGGGAGCCGGTGGTGCAGGCTAAGCGAGATAGATGTTGTGACAGTCTGGACACGAAGACAGATGCCGAGCTCGACGGGACCCAAGCAAAAGAGACAGAAGCATATGGAAGTGGGAGATCATCCACAGGCATGTCGTTTCAGGAATACGTGCGCGAGTCGCTTAGCATATTTCGAGATTCGAATTGAACGAAGATCGGTCGGCGTCGACTAGTCCAGTGAGCAAAAATAGGGGGACCGATACAGCTGGTTGCAAACGGCATATGGATACCCAAACTATCTGCATATAAGATGTAAAGTATTATGTAGATTTGAGGTTGACTTCAGACAAGATCTTGAACGCGTCCTTGTAAGCGTCAAGCAGCGCCTTGACCCGTGTCCGCTCTGCCACCAGGGCCTCGTCCTCATTGAGAAGATCTGCAAAGAGCTCCGGCTTGTAAAGTGACGCCACCAGTCGATTTTGGACATGTTGTGACGTGTGATTGACGAGGAAGTGCATGATGGCTTTCGGAATGAGATCCTGGATGCTTTGCCGGACGATTGAGAAGTACGACGCTATCAGCGATCTGATGAGAGATGTCTCCATTTCTTCTCTCATCGACAGCTGATTGCCGCCTTCAGCAGGGATCTACACAGCCTAAGTCAATAACGCGATACTCAGGTTAATGCAAAGAAAGTACGCACGGCTTCAATGTGCTTTCCCAAGCTTTTCATGTCAAAGGCAGCATTGTTGCCGTCTAGATTGCGCTTGCCCGCCATTAAGCCGCTGTTTAGGGAGTTATCGGACATGGACGTGTCCCGGCCGATAGGAACATGTTGTCCCTGTGCCTTCTCGCCGCTGGGGCCTGCAATGGGTCCGGGCCCATTTTGTCCAAAAAAGTAGTTCAGGAAAGTCTCCCGCGCACTTGGTGGTGGTGAGGAACCGGAACCGGAACCAGAAGCGTTTCGCGCATGGTGAACAGTGGAGTGGCGGTGTGATGAATGTGGGTGTCTTGAAGACTGCTTGGCCGCGCTATTGATGTTTATTGCCGAGGTAGTAGTGCGCGTGCGATCATGGAGGGTCGAGGAAACGGAGCGACCATCACGAGTGACGCCGCCATTCACAATGTCATCGTGGTCTGTGGATGAACCATCGTCGTCATCAGGCGAAAGCACCCCATTCATTGACGCTTCAGAGCTAGGCTGCTCTGATGTGTCAGTCAAAGTCTTGTAGCATAGATAAGAGACCAACTAACCCGTGGAGGTGTGATTTTAGGTACGGGCTGTTGGACGGGATGACCTGCAGCAGCCGCAGAACCCGAGATGAACGCAGGGTGATTCGTATTTATGTAGGCTGCTTGAATCTCGATCAGGCTTTGGGCGTATTCAGACGTAGGTCCAAGTCTTTCCCTGAGCAATTCGGATACAGTCTCCACTAGTTGTGCGTGTAGTCTTGGGAAACGTTGTAATTCCTGCAGTTTAAGACGTGAGACAATTCGAACTAGACGAAACCAACCTGCTTACCATGCTCGTACAATTGTGACATATCTTCACTAGCTCCTCGTATACTAGCTCAACACACCGCAAACTAGGGGCTTCCAGTAGCTTGATTTGCGGTTTGACCAGCAGATCAAACGCAACTTCTGGTACAAACAAGCTAGGTCTTGGCCCTGTGGAGTTTCGTATCGCAGTGCGGATGTCTTGATTGTCAAGATTCCCTGTAGAGTCAATTGATGCCAAAGCTTGACCGAAGATATCATTGAAGATGTAGTAGACTCGAGCGCCGCCACACAGTTCCTTTGTCGATATGTCAACATTTGTGCCTTCGATTGAAGACACGAAGTCGCGTGCAAATTGGGTCATCAGGCGGAGGATTAGTTGTCCCTGTTGGTTTTTATCGCCATAAATGGCTGCGTCACCAAACGAATTGAGTTCTTGCTGAGCTTGTCCCATGAGCGTGTTCAACCTCGCCTTCATGTCTGGCAACTTGTCCCGGATGTGGTTCATAAGCACCTATCTGAGGCTTTAGTGCCGTGCATAGAGCTCGAGTACAGTATGATACGAACTTGATTTAAAGTCCTCGCTAGATACTTTGTGCCGTTTTTGTGTGCAATATTGCGGTACGCGGGGTGGTTCTTGAAAAACTCTGTCTCTGTGTCTCGCGCGTCCTCCATGCTCTTTTCCGCATTGATATCTTGTTGACTGCGGTTAACGCATCCGATGAAACCAAGCTTGAGGGGGTATACGCGACCGGTCAGGATATCTAACGCATTAGTGCCCGCATCCATAAGGTCAAGTTTTGTCAGAACACCGATCGTGCGGCGGCCCTGAGGGTCGACAGCGCGTGCAAGCTTCAACGAGTCGGAGTTTGCAAGATCAACATTCGCAGGCGAGACGGCAAGAATGACGCTAAAAGCCATAAATTTTTGGTGCGATAAAAATTCCTCCAGCGTGCATACCTGTTAGGTTTAGAGATGTAATCGGTGACGAGGTTGCGGATTTGGCGCTCAATATCACTGGGTTGGTCCCCCACCGGAATCTGGAGAGGGTCAGAATTTAAACGCACGCGGCTTCGAGGAGAACATACCTTTGTCAAACCCGGTAAATCCACCAATGTTAGATCCAGCACGTCTGGACTGTATATCCTCAACGATATGGGTAACTTGCTAACACCCTTGTTCTGCCCCGCAACCCTGAAGGTCTCCTGCTCAATCTCCTTCCGAATCTCCCCAAAGTCGGTGAATCGTTTGTCTATGTGGAGGAATTGGCCCCATTCTCTGACAGATGTACCGAGCGTGTTTACAGTGGATTCAGGGACGGGCGTGTGTATGAGTTGGAGAACTAATGGTCGCCGAGTGACAATGCCTTGACCTCGAGGGAGAAAGTCACGTCCTACGATCCTACATGCGTTGTTAGGACCTGACACTCAGTACGTGATAGCGGGTAGTTACGGACGTTTCGAGTACGCTGGACTTGCCCGCCGATTGACTGCCAACCTAGATCACCCAATAAGTCTTTGTTTTTGAGATTGTGTTTGATGTCATACGCACCACGACCAGTTGGGGCATGTCCAGCTCCCCTCCTTTCCTCACGCGTCAGTCAAGTCCATCGGGATTGGTTTTGTGGAACGTACCGAGGTTACTGAACGTGTCTTGTAGCTTGTTTACGAGTTTGATGAGATCTGAATCCATGATTGCCCAGTCCGGGAAGTGGTGTGACGGGTTTAAATATGAGGTAGGAGCGGAGGAAGGACGCGAATGCGGAAAGGCACGCGTCTGTGCGGCAGACTCGTCACCACGCTCAAAAAGGCCGAGGGCCTACGCAGTTTCACTCCACTTCGGCAGAGTTGTACATTCGCGTATTTATACAATGCTATGCAACTTGACATCAATAATAAAGTATATACATTGCTCCAGACAGGCTTGCATAGTGTGCCATTTCTAGATACTCCAGAAATCCAACCATGGGTCCATCTGTCTCACACCCACGCTATCAATTCCTCGAATGATGTTCTGGCCCTCCTGCTGGACAAGCCTCAGCTCTCTCCCTCTCATCCGCCGGCGTCTCCTCGCTGGTTCCGCTGCATCCTTCTCCGTATCTGTCGGTTCCCGATCCTCTTCCGGAAGAGTAAGTGTAGATTGATAAGTGAGTGTCAACACGGCGTGTGTTTTGGTGAGGGCCATGGAAGAAGCATAAGATAGGGGAGTTTGAGGAGGGCCATTCCCAGATGAAGGGGAAAGATCCTTCTTCTCGAAGTGTCCAAGTAGGAGGGCAGAGAACAAGTCTCCGACGCCTGAGAAGTAACCAGGCAGCAGTGGCACAAACTGGGCGTGAACAGTAGATATACCTGCCGACTCTTTGAGGTTAACGGTGGATGAGCATAAGCAAAGAAGGTATCCGTTGTCAGAATCCGAGATCGGCCGTATGGATGCGGGTAGCTTCTCGATGAGCCATGGCCGGAGGGGCATAGAGCTGATGACCACATTCGGAACGTGGTAGTCCTCGTGCAACACTGCGAGAGCACGTCGCAGTGAGCCTATATTTTCCAGCTTGATGTCTGTCAGTGTTCTGGGACAAATTTAATTTGAGACACAAACCCGCTAGAAAGAAACGTATGGACTCACTCGACCTCGAAGTAGTTCGGGGTGATAATGGTTGCAAATCGGAGCATAGATCGGTACACAGGCACGACATCTGGCGCAACATACATCTTCCCGCCATCTCCAATAACAGCTATTAAAATATCAGGATCCCAGCATTCAAGAACAGTTGATCCACTCACGATCCAGAAGATAGATAAGACCTGGTTTCCTATCTGCAATCTTCTGCGCAAATTCTTTGACGGCGTTTAAGCTCTCAGCCCCTGGGATATATCCTGTGATTTGTTAGCAATAAGATGAGGGAGGATGCGTTGGAGGCTTGCCAGTCAAGAGTCTCGAGGGATTAAGCAATCCATTCTGTTCCATGCTCTCGAACATCTCTGTGAGATCTTTAGCTGTCGCTTTAGAGCCTCCAGATCTGCCATATCCTGGGCAACTTTAGATGGGAGTCAAAGTGTAGTTTGTCTACTCACCCGCATGATTGGAAAAATTAACGGTGTTCACCACCTTCGCAGAGCAGATTCCAGTTTAGATACTCTGACCGAAGACGATGGACTTGTGCCTCACGTCAACTTCATAGCCCATGCATTGCAGCGGAAAGACAGCAGCCTTCCCTCCCACATATCCAAATGCGACGTGTGACTGAACGCTCAAGATACGATCTATAACTTGTTGCCCTGACATGAGTGAGTCAGTGAAAGCAGACTCGGAGAGGTTTCGGATGTAGTCTGAATGTCAGCTGCGCTAAAACGTGTAGACGCGCTGAGGTTGTGTCTGACGTCGACTCTGGTCTCTTACTCAGTGGCCTCATTCTTTGATCACCATGTCGGACGGTTTGCGGTAAAACTCTCATTGCCACGATGAAGCTACACAACTCACACACATATCGAATTGCAGGCTTCGTCAATCCTGGTATGATGCTCTCAGTGAAGCAGAGTCGCATTTCAGAAGCCTTCTGGCCTCCCATAGCTCTCGGGACTGGAAGCGGGTATCGACTACGATGGACCCCTCATCAATAAATAAAGGAAAAGTTCGCGCCTCCCCCAGTCCGGAAATAGCAGATGTAGTGGTCCACCGTAAGACTGGCAAGTCTGGGGACCAAATATACCGCGCAGTCCTAGACATCCCAACAGGCGATGACGCCGTCTCCCTCGAATCTTGGAAATCTGTGCTATCTACTCCGGAGCTGAGACAAGTGTGGGATCCAGCAGTGGAAGAGGCCCATCTGGTGGAGATGTTTGATCCTATGACCCGGGTGTCCAAAACCAATTACACTCTTGGATGGCCTGCTAAGTGAGTTCACCTACCGACATGTGCTTCTTGAAGACTGACCACCTTTAGTCCCCGAGATGCTGTTACCATATCACGACTATTTCACGACTCCTCAACGATCATCGAAATTTCCACCTCGTTACCTCGCTCAGCCGATGAGCCTGCATACCTGCGGCCAGCTCCACCTTACGTGAGGTCTAATGTCACATGTACGGCTCGCAGCTTTTCTCCCGAAAGAAGCTAATCTCCCATTCTTAGTATTCGCCTGGTGTGTACAGTCCGTACAGCCTACACAAATGGGCGAACAGCCAAGGAGACGAAAAGCTTCAGCAGGCCGTCTTCGTATTACATGCTTCTGGCAGCATGATCTTCGCGCGATATGGAACTTTGGCTCTGCTTCTTCAGTCAGCCAGCAGCTCTCGACTATGATAATGGGCCTTTTCAAGGTCGTGGAAACACGCGGCACCCGTGTCCCAGTACTCATTGGTTATGGAAATGGTGTTAGCATCGAACGCATACGGTTTCAGATCGATAGGCAGGCTCTTACAATCGACTATGCCATCCACCCCGACGAGGAGGATGCTATGCCTCTCTCTGCCGAGGGCAAGCAAGGCTTAGACGAACTGCATACCGCCCGGGAGCACAAACGCTTGACACGCGCTATTGAATGTGCACTGCCATCATCTGAAGGTTGGGATGTTCAGATCACAACTGCAGCATCCACCAAGGAAGTGCAAAGTCTGCCATGGACGGCGCAAGCTACACGGGGCGAGTCCAGCTCTACTTTACCTCCATCACCTGGCAGATCCGGCGCTCCCAATATTTTCAAACTCTCGCACGCTCCTCTCACAGATGACCATTCGATCCTAAAGGTGAAGGTGGTGGTGGAACTATCTGGACCATCCAGCGGATGGAGGCTCAATGGCGTGCCGCAACCAATTCAAACCATCGAAGAACGTGACCCAGCTTCTTACGCCCTTGCTCAAAAGATGTTGCAGGACGCGACCAGCTCGGGTGATTTTAGCATGAACACTTCATCCTCCACCAGCACCGTTGGCAGTGCGGTCGACAGTGTCGCGTCGAACTCGTCAACGACAGCCCCTGTGCGAGCTCCTTTGGCGCGCAATCTGACTGATCGCCCTGTTGCTGCAGAGAAGAGTATCATTTCTCGGGTTCGAAGAAACTACATATACTTTTCGTCACTATTGCAAGAGCCGGAAGCTAAATGGAAACAAAGTGAGTAACTTATTCTGTCAATGGTATCCGCATTGACAAGTTCGTAAGCTACTGAACTTCGTGGGGTGTCGGTTACTCAGCTCGACTCCATCGATCCAACACTTGTTGTGTATCGTGCAGAGGCCACGTTCGTTGGCGTTGGCATGTGGGATCTGTATGGAGCCCTTGTATCTCCTGGTGCGAGAACCTACTGGGATAAGCAACACGAGGATGCCACACTGCTCGAAGATGTCAACGAGTTGACAGAGCTTTGGCACTTCAAGACTAAGCCTGCTTGGCCCGTCAAGTCAGTATTGTCTGATACTGTCTTCTGACACACGCTGATTATATATCTGAACAGTGGGCGAGACTCTGTCCTACTCAAGACTGTTTACAAATCCCCTACGGCTATTCACGTTTTCTTGTTCTCCGCAGACGATCCTCATCTCTTTGCAAACGTCCCACCTGTAGATGCAAATACTATTCGCACACAAGTCGACCTACAAGGATGGGCGATCGAAGCATTGTCACCGACTACGACACAGCTCACTCTTCTCGAGCAGTCTGATCCAAAGGGCTGGTCTAACAAAGCATCGATACCCCAACAGATGATCAACATTTTGGCCGGCGTAGGAGAGTTCGCGATCAAATGTGGTGGACCTCCTGTTGTTACAAGACTTGCGGGTGCAAAGGCGAACCAAGTGCGATACGACCACGAACGAGGCAGTTTCCGTGTCGAATATGAAGAATCGGCCGGACGTCGGACTCCACTTACGAATGCCTCTGAGGCCGCGACCGCCCAGCCAAATTCAGATTCGTCAACTCTGACTCCTGTCATCGAGTGCGAGCTAAGATGTGATGTTGACACGTGGGCATCGTCTTTGGATATTGTCATTGACCCTCCCCCACAATCAATCTCTTGTCTGCGTCGACATCGCCTCTCTGGTGGAGGAGGTGGCTTATGGCTTACAATCACACATGACGCGGTATTCGCGGGAGACGAACGGATTCTGATCATCGTGCGTAAGGGCCTGGGTGTAGGGAAGGAGAAGAATCTAATTATGGTGAATGGAGCCAAAGTGGCTGTAGATGTGGAAGAAATCCCGGAGGCCGACATCAAGACTCTGACCAAGATGAAGCGAGTAAAACCCGTACGAGTGCCACTAGACCAGCCCCCTGTCATGAGCGCAATTCGCAAGCGAAGAGCTGAGTGGGGCACGGCGGAGAAGCAGGATGAACACGCTTTGGCCGAAGGAGGGAATGCGGTGATGCCGGCTTCTTCTATTTGGGGAGCAACTCCCCGCTTATCGAGCCCATTGGCCAACTTCTTTACGACAGCGTTCGTATCTGCAACTTCTTCTACTCAACAAGCTGTTGCCGCCGTTTCGCCTGCTCTTGGCGCCGGGGAAATCGTTTCTCTCACTGCCACAAAGCCACCAATGCAATATGCACTTGAAGCCTTATCTTGGCTACAAGAATCTCAATCTCCTTCAGCCTCATCAGGGTGGAATCTAGTCAGCGAGAAAGGGATGACCGTCCATCGAAAGCTTTCTTCAGAAATTTCACCAGTCATCCCTGTGCAAAAGGGAGAGAAGGTCTTAGAGGGTGTGTCCGCTGAAGAAGTTGCTTCGGTAATAACTAGCTATGACTGCCGCAAACAGTGGGATGACCGCTTCGACTCTGCTACTATCTTCGAGGACTTTGGCGCATCATGTCACACGGCCTTTCTGGTCTCAAAATCCGGCTTCCCTTTTCGCGATCGCGGGTTCTACCTGGCTTCAGTCATGGCACGTGCGCGAACATCCTCTGCTAGTGTTCGTCGTGATGCAGGGCAGACTGATCATACGGGGGACAACAGAAATGCTATCTTTTGTGTCTCATCGTCGTTCAGTCCGGACTCTGTTTCCAATTTTACGAAATCAAAATATGACCCGTACACTGTTCCTGTAGGTCGTACGTATGTGGATGCCTGGGTCCTTGAGACCTTAGACCCTTACACCGCCGAGAACTACGCCATCCCTTCCACACGCTGCACCCGTATCGTGGCTGTGGACTTCGCAGGGTCAATCCCCGCAGCTGTCAATTCGTCCATCAACATCTCATTAACGAAATCTATTCTCGCTGTCGAGACGTACATGAAAGGGATCTCCCCCCTTCCGATAATTCGTATGCCCGCGCCAGGCCTTGTCGTCGGAGAGAAGAAACAAGAGGAGCCATTTACGATATGTTCCTGGAAACTACGCCGGCGGGACGAGCAGCGCTTGCTTGTCGCTTCCAAGTACGATCCGGTGGCTTGCGTGTATCATAGCACCCTCCTCCTCAAGGATTCCTCCACTGAACCCATGCCGGATGCGACTCCCAGACCAAGTAGAATACTACTTGCCACCTCGCCATCCCTCGGCCGCTCTCCAAGTCCATCTGGCTCAGGTATCAGCTCGCCCTCTGTCTCTCCTTCGCCATCGCGAATACGAACGGCCTCGGTCAGTGTCACCTCAGATTCGACTGTGCGAGAACGCCTCAGGTCATCTTCGTCCGCATTTACCCTCAAAGGAGAGATACGGCAGTCCACCGACCTATTGGTAGCTGAAATTGTAGTAGACTCGAAGTTGTATCCGGATGGATACGAGGTCAGCCTCCGGTCCAGCATCCGTACGGATGGGAAGCCCATACCATACCCACCCTGGGCGGATGTATCCAACAACAGCAGCAAAGCTCTTCCGATTGTTTATGCCATTTACACCATCCCTGCGTCGCCGCTTCATTCGGCCGGGCTGAACGCCGACCGCCCACCACGGCACTTGCTCAGGCTTTCGTTGCCCACGGCGCAGTACCGCATATCGACTGTTGACAACCCGCTTACGGGCGAGACTCAGAGTCCACCACTGAAGCCACAGTGGCTGCTGGATCTCGAGAGCAAAGGTGCTTGCGTTAATATCACTATCAAGCCAGCGGACGCTGCACTGAGCAAGGGGACTATGAGTGTGCGAGTTGACGGGAATGAGGTGCCTGTCGCGAATGAGAAGATCTCTCTCACTACTTTAGGAAGAGATGAGCTTCTGGACGACAAAATATCTAAAATGGCTATTCTCTCGAGGTGTGTTTATAGCCACTGCTGTATGGAGGCTGACATTGACGTGATCCTAAAGGACTGCAGGCGACATCGAAGAGCTGCCAGCAGAGTTCAAGGAGCCCATTGCAGTTGCAACCTACTTGATTGACTCTTCAGCATTAGCGTTGGCGGTTTCCACCGTCAAAAGTGCCGGCGACAGTGCTGAGATACCCCAATCTCCCGATAGCAGCATAGCAGCACCACATAACGTATGCATCGCTTTCTTTCTCTTGTTTTCCACGGAGCTGAACATGGCATACAGGTCGTGGAGACCAACGCCTCAACCAAAGCTCAAGCTAATGACGTTCCCTCTGGTGGTTTGATAGCCTTGTTCAACTCTTACTCTGCACCACTCTCCAGGTTTGCCACGGCGGCACCCTGGAAGATGTCTAGGGCACCTTCCGCGCGGCCGCCCTCTCCAGCACTAACACCCATTCGCAAGGTATCAGACAATTTAGCGCTCCCTAGTATTCCAGGGGGATTGAGTGAATCTTCGATGGTTACAACCTCCGTTATGGCGCCAGTCACTGTTCCGATGTTCCCATTACACACGCTGCTCATAGTTGGGCTGATCGCTTTCCTCATTGGGTCTCTTCTGCGCTCGTTGCTATCGCCCGCGGACTTTATTTATGTTGTCACCGATCTCAAAGAGGCGGAGCAAATTTCGGCAGGGTGGCGAGAGATCAAACGTCTCCTGGAAGTGAAGTACATTCTAGGGGGGTGGGACTTCCAGATTGCGATTGTCAGAAGACACTAACATGCGGCCTTGTCGTGGCTAGTGGTTCTTCGGAGCTGGATGCCACCCCTTCCCACTCTTATCGGAGCATTTAAATAGCATAGCCATTCGCATTGTTACTTGTACACATAATTTACCTAGCGATTTGTATAATTGTTCACATTGATGGAGCTGGGTGCGTTACTGTATTTTGGGGGAGTTCTGATATGAGAGAGCGCTAACAAGCCGGGTGTGGCGTTCGAGGCTAGACACGCGGCGAACAGACAGTTGCGGCGACAATTCCGATTCGAGACAACTGCAGAGGGAGCAGTGACTCTGGACGCCCGCATCCGACATCGTTTCCTGCAAGGCCTTCTGCCCCCAGCTCGACCCTCTCCTCCGCCTCAACATTGTTGGACCTTTATATCTGTAATATCTAAGAGGACCGTTGACACCCTGTATCCTTTTCTTCTCCGGACCTCTTGGTTTCGGCATCCGTACACCCGCGCTTTATTCTATCAGTCAACAGACCACGCCTCCTCTCCAGCGTCTACAAAACCGTCACTGGCCCCCCGCCGCTCTCAAGGGCCACCACTAACCCCTCGCCGCTGGCTACGACAAGGAATAGTCACAAACTTCCCTCCATCGCCTGGCAGAGATGTCGGCAGGAACACTTCCATTGGCTCCCACACCTGGAGCTACCAATCAAACCTCCCAAAACTCATGGGAAGGTGATAAAATGTGCGTCTATTATGTTAGGATATGTCCAGATGGCATAGAATTAATGGTAACATAGGTTCAATATATACATATACGATTACTGCAACAAACGAGGGTTTCGAGAAACCGCTCAGAAGTTAATGCAGGAGGCTGAGATTGCACCAGACTCTGCACCCCCAATTAATGCTAAACAGGGACTTCTTTTCGAGTACGTATGATCATCTTACGCTCCGTGCCACCTTGGGTCTAACATCATTCGTATTCAGATGGTGGAGTGTGTTCTGGGTGCTTTTCACAGCCAAGAGTAACGGGACCGGGTCAGACGATGCAATGTTATATGTCCAGGTGTGTAGGCTACATCTCTCCGCCGCGGCAATCCATGCCAATCTCCGCACAGCAGCAAGCCCGACAGTCTGCAGAACGCCAAGCGCAGGCACGCATGCAACCAACCAACGCAGCTCCGATGAACCGATACGTCAACGGAATGACACGGCCGCCTGGTGGCATGCCTCCGAATGGGCCAGTCAACGGAGCCAGCCCCGCTTCGTTGCAGGGCGCCCAGGGGCCCATGCCCAATGGTGCTCCAGGGATGTCATTTCCGATGGGCTCTAACCCGCAGATGAATGGCATCCAAGGAAACCCAACTGGTAGCCAGCCGTCCTCATCTAGCTTCCAGCCCATGCTCGCTGGCCAGCGAGCTGGCGGCCCTCAGCAACAGCGCGGTCCCGGAAACGGCCCTTCCTTCCAATCCCCCACCATGGCTCACTCCCCCCAAAACCCTGGTAACTTACAACAGCCCCCTGCAATGGGCCAGTTGGGACCATCGCCGCCGCATATGGGCAACATGCAGCAGAGGTCCATGATGCCTCCCAATGGCACCCAGTTACCCCAGCAGGCATCGAACCCGGCATTCCACCACATGCAAAGACCGCCTAGTCGGACAGCGTCTCCTAGTAATATGATTCATCCCAGCCCATCCATGCAGCCGCGTCCATCGCCGATGAGCAATTTGCCCAACCCCGCAATCGAGCAAAGCGTGAACGCGGAGTTGCAGAAGATGCCCCCGCAATACGTTAATCAATTGAAAAACGAAATAGGGCTCGGAGAAAAGGATCTTGGTTCTTTGAATCTAGAAGAACGGGTATGTGTATTCTGTGATATGTCCCCAATCACTTGTTCACGATCATGCTAGCAACGATTGGTATTGGTTGCGAGGAATCGACAACAAGGTACTCTGGCGAACAAGAACGCAGCAGCCGGACCTTCGATGCAGCCTCAACGACAGATGCAGCCACAGCAACGACCGCCGCCACCGAATCAGCAACCACCGCAGCAGCAGCGCAACAATAAGCGCAACAGCACCTCTCCAGGCGAAGAGGTTAATTTCTCTATCATTGTGCCGATTTGCGATCGCTGACCATCCGTCTTTCTTAGAACGAATCTTTACCGAAGAATGATTCTTCTCCCCCAGATCGCAAGCGCCTTCGTCGCTCACCCCTCAGTGCACCCGATGGCCCTCCTATGCATCCAATGGGTTATCCACAACAGCCTCAGCAAGGAGGTCCAGGGGGTCCACAGCATATGCAAAACGGATTGATGGGGAGGCCAGTTGGAACGCCTACTATGAACGGCTACCCTCAAGGAGGTATGCAGGGTATGCAGGGTATGCCAAGCAATCCGGCGATGATGATGCAGCAGATGGGTGGTCAGCAGATGGGTGGCCAGATGGGTGGTCCGCCGATGGGAGGCCCTCAAATGAACTCTCCTATGGCCGCGCAGCAGCAGCAGCAGCAGCAACAGCAGCAACAGCAGCAGCAACAGCAGCAGCAGCAACAGCAGCAACAGCAACAACAGCAACAACAACACCAGCAGCAGCGACAGGTCAGTTTTACAAATCTCTGCGTTGTTCATCAATGAGCTAAATGCCATTGTTCACTAGTTGTTCCAGGAGCAGCAGCATTACCGACAATCAATGCAAAACGTGCACCAGAGCAAGATACCTCCTGGTGTGATGCCCAACGGCATGCCTGGGGGCGCCGGCTCCCCCGCCGCCGATGGAGGGCCGGGGCCCCAATTCGGTGGAGGGCCGAACCCGAGGATGAATCCGAATAAGGGACCAGGTGGGATGATGCCGCCGCCCTCACCCGCTGCCAATGGTCCACCAAAAGACCAAGGCGGACCTCCTAAAGATAACAAGGGCGTTCCTGGGCATCTCAGCAATCGCCCCGATGGTTCACCGCGAAACGCGCCCCCGAACACTGCCCAGGGTCCGCCGAATCCCAGTGGTTCAGGTCAAGGTGGCACCGCCCCTCCAACACCTAATATGACAGCACCGTCGCCGTCTGCTATCCTGAATGGTCCTCCGATGAATATGAACCAGCCCAATCATGCCATGGCCTCTACCGTTGACCCTATGGCTGGGCTGTTCAGCGGCAACGACTTCATCGGCTCAATGCCTCTCGACGCCACCTTTGATGACTCCTTCAAAGGTAGCATCGATGTTGATTTTGAGCGAGATTTTGGGCAATGGTTTAACCCGGAAAATGATTTGACTGACGTTACCGGTCTTACAGACAAATGATTTGGCGTGTTATTTTCCTGACGCGGTGCTTTGACTACCCTCCATGTTTGCGTTGCAGGGTCGTGGGCTGGTCTGATACATTATCTCTGTTGCTTTGCTATCCTCCACTTGTTCTCTAACCTATATGAAAAGCCCCTTTGGCTGATATCTTGATTCCTGTGCTATATACCTTGGATTCGTTTAGGTTCTATTGTGTTTCTACTTGCTATATTTCCCTTTTTTTCTGCATCATTACCTCTTAATTACCTTGCCGTGCGTGTAATACCATTCCCTCCGTTTCTTTTGGTGAGAAGCGGAATAAGGAGGATCGGAGCGTTTGATTGATAAATTATTATTGCGCGTGGATCAATTTTACACGCCACGTGCAAGTGAAAGATTATGCAACCATGGCAATTGCATTGACGTCCCTGATTTCTTGGGACCGTCCCAGACCTCAAACCCACCTACGACATTCTCGTCGTACTTGATTTGTAATGTAAGTACAATTGGCCAAAGCCATGCTGCAGTGGCTAATACTCATCTATAATCTATGACGCCGGTACAGTAGATCTTCACTTGATCCAATCGAAATAGTAGAAAGTCTCTGGATCGCTTGAATCTTTGAGCAAGCTAACCCATGGCCAGCCAGGATGGGATAGCCTCTATGCCATTCGAGATTCTTGCAGCAATATTCGAAGCTGGACACGCCTTACAACCTGAAAGGTCCTCTATCGAGATGGTGTTGGCTACTGTGTGTAGATATTGGAGAGCCGTTGCTTTGCACACTCCGAAGCTCTGGAGTCGCATTTATTGTACCACCGCAGGGAAGCAACCCGGAGTGACTGCTCTATACCTACGCAGGTCTAGCGGTCTCCCTCTCGATCTGACGATCGTAATCATTGGCCGTAAATTCAGTCGACTCAAATCGATCTGCCACCTCCTAAGCTCTCATTTTGAGCGATGTCGCCATCTTCGAATCTCCTGTGTGGGCCAATCGGTGCTCAATCGCATTCTCTTGGATCTTCACCCTGTTCGGGCGCCATTTCTTTGCTCGTTTGAGATAGATTGCCAAAACTATGCCCCACCAAAAGGTGCTGCACACTGGGGAGGAATATTCACAGGGGGTGCTCCTATGTTGTCTGAAATCCGCCTCAACAACATCGAGATGGAACGCTGTATGCCACCAATGGGTTTTGTGCAAGCCCTTTTCATTCGACAATCTACATATACATTTACCACATTGTTGGTGGATCCCACCGCGTGGTTGAAGAAAGTTGCAGCTGCTCCCCTTCTGAGTCATCTACAAATAGACTTTGACACAATCGTCGAAGACTGGGGAGCCTCCGCGGAAACCTTCGACATGCCTCTCCTCCGCTCATTATACCTTGTCTCCGGCATGGACAATTGGTGGGAGAATATCAACGCAGCAATACCACTGGACCGAATCGTAGCTCCGAGCCTCGAAATCCTTATGCTTCGCAACATATTAGCAGATGATATCACCATGGCCCAGGATACTTTTCCATCATTGCATACAGTCATCATTTGGGGCGTTATTGGGTCGTGGTGTGTGCTGCTGGAAAACCTTCCGTCCCATGTACAACACTTGGTATGCGGTTCTCTCGCGGATCGATATGAAGAGCTCTTGGACGAGCTTAGTTACGGAGATGTAGAAAGCGAGAGCCTCGATGGCGAGGACCATGCGGTCTTACAAGTCAGCCACTCTGAAGATTCAGGTGTGGAAAATGGCGACCAAGTACAAGGCGCAAGTTTGGATGTAGTTCCCGGTTTCTCCGGGATTGTGGCAGAAGGAGTTGGTGCTGACCGCAGCGAAGAGGATTTTCAATTGTATCTGCCCCATCTGCGTACAATCGCGATCCTCCCTGCGGCTGGCGATTCATTTCCAATGGAAGCTACACGAGAGCTCATACTCAGCCGCAAGCTCAAGGGCCGCCCCTTACGGAAACTCTATGTGCCCGCAATATTTCTTGTCGAGGTGTTTGAATGGTTTCCCAAATGGGAGGGCCTTGTGGAAGTCGAGGTGTGGCATCCCGGCGAGTTAACGCCGGGCTGGCAATTCGAGTGGTGAAGTGGTAGGTAATGTGCCGTGCCCACACGAATGATTGACCGATCTGTAGCAGACCTCGCGTTCATTCGGCGGTTACATAAATCATGAACGTATAATGATTTCGAAACTCGAGGACCTCTATATTCGGGAAGGGGTGGGGGGTGGAAGAGGCACCTAAGGGGGGCGTCACGTTTTGATCCTGGGAGCGTACGCGTGAGCGATGTGATTTCCGAACTGAAAGAGCTTCATGTTGGGACTGTACATTTTCCACATGTCTGCTCAGCCTTGTGACGCAATGCAACAACACTGATAAGATGGATACAAGCAGCAAATAGGAAAGCGAAACACAACCACAAGGTAAATACGACACCGTGCATCTCACCGCCTGTACGGGCCATCCATCGGGTGTCGTTCATGGGGATATGGTTCGGGGGATGTATCTCTCTCTCGGTCCAGCTCACGGTGGTAGGGCTCGTTCCCGTTTCCATTAGTATATCCCGCTTCATATCCATTGCCGTTGGGATGTGCGTGTGCATATGGAGATCTCTCCCTCCTGCCATGGGTGTATGGGTGTGCTCGATTCGGCGAGGGGATATTTTGGTGGCGTGACGGCGCGTATGAGTGGGAGCGAGATTGGGGATGTCCATTTTGGGAAGCGAGCTGCTGGGCCTGCGCTAGCTGCTGCTGGATTTGGTGTGTGACCTGGAGCTGTTGGTGGTCGATAGCCATTAGAAGGCCGACTGCATCCAAGAGCAAGCTAACATTGTCTTCAGTATTGCATAGAAGGTACAGGAATGCA
>JACXVL010000111.1:0-72789 GCA_014898675.1 Athelia sp. TMB | reverse complement strand
ATTGAACAAACGCAGGTACATAGTATCTCTACAGGTATATTCCACAACTAAGACTGCAGGAAAATCAGCATGCATTCAGGATAGCCGATGTCGAAAGCAATCGTACGCGTATCGAGTGAGCAAAAACAAAAAGAATGCGCAAGGAAATCTATGCAATGACACAACACAGCAGATTGATAGGAGTCGACGGTGAGCGTTGTGCTCCGGTCGATTTTGAGTAGTCCATGGTGCAGCAAGGAGAAGGGAACGAAAGGACCGTGGTGTGGCAACATTTTGAGTATGGACGGCGCATGCGATGTAAGGATATGATGAGATAAAAGAGATGAATGGACAGATGAGACAATGCGTGATGATGAGAAGCGATGCGCGAGATGCGGGAAGTGTACATTTATATTTTGACGGTGATGTTTTGTTGTGTGGCAGCGAAGCGGCGTGTGTGGTGCAGAGATCCAATACAGGGCGCGAGCCAGTTCAACCAAGGCCCCGCACCGCTCACCGGCCCGGCGGGTTGGTGTTCAGTGTCGGTATGCTCAGCAGCGGCGTGCCCCCGCCCCCGCTGCTAGCCGTGCCTGGCCGCGTTCCTCCACGCGTCGCTAGGGAACTCCCGCTCCTCGGGCGCCCCCACCCTGCGCCGCCCCCACCATACCCAAGCGGCGCTGAGTCGCTCCGCGCGCGGCTTACGCGTTTCGGCTCGCTCGCATCCCCGCCTCCGTTCATGCCTAGATTCATATTCAGACTCTCGGTGCTCTTGCTCGTGCGCTGCCGCTTCGCGCCGCCGCGGTCCTCGCCCTCGAACTCAGGCGGCGTAGTCGCGTGTGGTGGAATCTGCTGATAGCTATGCTGCCGGCTCAGGCTTGGCGCGACGTGCGCGAATTCGGCGGTGGTCGGGCTCGAGATCGGGCTGCCTGCGTGCGAGTGCAGACTCTGTAGACTCTGGCTCGTCGAGAGCCGTGGCCCCGGCGCGCCGGGCCCCATCCCTGCGGACGTCGGGCTCGTGATGTAGATGTTCGGGCTCTCGCCGCCCTCTAGAAGGTCGCTCGGGAACGGGGGCACGCTCCCGGGAAAGCCCTTCCCCACGACCTCCCACAGCCCGCGCACCACGCTCGTGAGCCGGTCCACTTTGCGCCGCTCCGCGACAAGCGCGTCCCACACGCGCCGGTTCTCCTCGCGCATGACCATCATCTCGCCGGGGAGCTCCATGCGCAGCTTGCCCATCGCGTCGGCGGAGGCGGCGGCATTCGGCCCTGTCTCCAGTGCCTTGCGCTTGATCTCGTCGAGCAGGTCTGGGCGCCCGCGGAGGAACTTGTGGTGACTAAACTCCCAAGTCTGTGCGTCGGTGGATGTGCGCTGCGAGCGTGGTGTGCGATTGATCTTGTGGAAGCCGTACATATTCAGTTGGCGCACAAAAGAGGAGAACTGGGGGGTGGCATCAGTATTACGTGTTTGCGTATAAGCTGCAAGGGCAGGCGGGGACGTACGTTGTTGTGCTTGAAGTGGGAACCGAGTATGCTGCGGCTAAATTCGCCGACGTTACTCACCACGAAGCTCGTCCCCAGCTCTGTCCACGAGATGAAGCGCGAGCTCGAAGGATCGCTGATCATCCTGCACCCCCAAAATAAATCAGCGCCAGCTCCCATCCCCCCACACGCAAGAGGACTTACTGGTACAACTTCGCAACAAAGTTGTTCGTGCCTGGCGCCTTCCCACCGAGGATACCCATCCCACTCAGCTCCCCGCCTGGCATCGCCTCGGCAGAGAGCGGCTTCAACTGGTCCTCGCGCTCGCCCTCAATGTCCTCCCCGTCACCATCGCCATCATCGTCACCCATTGAGCTGCCCCCGCCCTCGACGGGCGAGATACCCCCATTCTCGATCGGACTCCCATTTGCGGTGTTTGATGCGTGCGGATCTAAGTATGACGCAGAGGAGGAGGAGACGTCCATGGCAGTATCGGCACCGTCATACGGCCGGAACGAGTTGGGCGTGTACATGTTAACTGCGAGCCCGCCCTCAGGTGGGTTCCCGGTGGGCGGCGGGTGTGAGGAGAAGCTGCGCTTCCGTGGGACTGTCTTTTCGGCCTCGCCACTCGAGCTGCTGCGGCTGCTCCACGCGGGGTCGAATTGGAATTGCTGGTGCTGCCCGTGGAACGAGTGGTGCGGGCCCGGCGATATAGGTGTGACGGGCGAGATGGTGCTGCTCACGGTGCTGCTGCTGTGGCTGTGACTCAGCCCGGGATGGTGCCCGGCGCCCTGCTGGTGTGGATGGGACAGAGTGAGCGGCTGGTGCGTGTGCAGCGGTGAGGGATTGATGGGCGAGACGTTGGTCGGGCTCGCGACAGAAAGTCCTGCTAGGTTCATGGAGAGCGAGAGCGACTGGGTCGGGGCGCGGTCGGGCTGGCCCTGAGTGTTGTAGTACGAATACTGGGACTGGGATTGTGGATTTTGGGACTGCTCAAGCGGTGCGGGCGGGGATACGGGCGATGGGTATGCAGAGGGATGCGTGTGTATGAGGTGGGGCGGCCACTGCTGCTGTTGTTGTTGCTGCTGCTGCTGTTGGTGCTGGCGCTGATGTTGCTGGTAATCAAAGTCCATTGCAGGTGCGAGGACCGATGGTGCGTAGGTGTTCGGCTAAGCTTGGTTGGCCGTTCAGAGATGCGATAAGCAAAATGGGGGTATGTGCGCGATGGGGGGTGGGGGCATGAACGAGTGGATAGGAAACGAGCAGCGGGGTTTACAAGGAAAAATGCAGAGAGGTGGTCGTTGGATGTTGGGAGGAACCACGTCGCAGCGTCAGGCCGTAATGACCTTAATACTAGCAGCCCTTATTTGCAACAAAGCGCCCCCAGAAATTTTTGCTTCCGCGGCGGGTGCTATAATGCAATATATATGCAATATAGCGATGATATGAAGAGATTGAGACACTATACAGCGACTCGGAGGCACGAGGAGGGCAGCAGGACGGGGCAGCAGGACAAGGCAAGGTGTGCTAAGTTCCCCGTCGCGGCACGTCTTTTTGCTGTCCCCCGCCACCCGCGCCCATAAGCCTTCATTTCCGTCAGTAAAGCCACCCTTCCTCCCTATTACGACTGATCCAGATGCCTAATGCACCTATACTCCTAATTCCATTCAGCCCGCCTCATCCATCACGCCGCCTCACGCCGCCCTACCCTGCCGCGGTGATCTACACGCGACTCTGTAACACCATCCAACTTCAGCCAACTTCCTGGTCAAAATCGCCTATGAATCACTCCAGATTAAGTCACCGGCGTGCGGTGCACAAGTTGATGCTGTCAACCAATGACTGCCGCCTTCTACAGGTCCCTGCGGCGCGCGTAGATCGCCTGCCGCACAGGGTGATTCAAAATACCGACGCTTTACCGCGGGGACACAGCAACCACCTTCATCTCAACCGCCCCAGTCGAAGCTGGCTCAACACTACATACTGATATGATCTGTGATTGATGAGTCTGTGACGCGCCCCCAGCCCATTTCACTTGTGCGCGTGGTCGCGTCGTGGCGGGTGGGCCGACGGCTCCGTCGCAACGTCCCTTCCCTCGGCGCCACCGCTTTTTTTTTCTCTTTCAAATTTCACGCGCTCGAGAACAACTTGTCACCAGCTGTCACCCTGTTACCGACGTCGATTTGTTGCAAAACCAACCTTCGAAGGATCCGAATCGGCTTAGTTCCGGACAGAAGACAAGAATTCGTGGAATGGCTGGTGGCAACTTGAACTCCCACAAGCAACGCCGACATAGTGCAGGCGACTAATTGACCACCGTGGTTCGAGCACACGCGCAACTAACCTCACACACCATATGCGCACCTCTCCTTGGCCAGTGATCTCATCGACTTAAATTACAGAGCCGCTCGCGAACGCGCATGTGTTTTAGTCCCCGCGCCGCGCGATTGCCCTGAACAGCATCATGGCTCGCAGTGGACTCTCGTTAGGCTTCTCGATCAGCTATTTCCCGTCTATGGTCCTGGTCCACGGCACGAGCTAGAAGAGCTATTCGCCTCTGCACGCAAGCGGTCCGCATTTTTCTCGGAGTGCGTACACCCATTGAGGATCAATTCGGCGCGAACTGACGAGTTACTTCACCGCCAATTTTCCGCGCGTTTCAGACGTCCCACTCCACGAATCTGCTGTGAAGGTGCCCATCAGCTCCAGATCACACACGACCAGGAACTCGTTTGGTGGGCGATTGGCTTTGATGTCGAGGCCATCACGGAAGCTCAATGCGTCCACACGGAACTCGCACATGGGCTCGCAGCCCCCTACCCTGGGCAGTCACGACCCGCCTGTCTTGCGGCGTATAACCACCCGGACTCGTCAACCAGTGCAGATCCGGAAAACAGCGCTGTCAAATCAGGGAAGCTGTACGCTATAGCTTATCACGAAGCGCATGCTCCCGACATCGAGCCCCTCGCGGCCCAGCTCCGGACTCATCGAGCAGGCTTCGAGATCGCAAAACCGTGGTGGCACCTCGATCGCAAGCTCCGCCGACTTATTGCGTCCACATGCGGACAGGGCGCACATGCGGACAGCCTGACGATCCACACGCGTTCGCGCTCGCGCTCGCGCCCTAATTTACTATGTTTTTAGTCCACGCCTATTTCCCGAGTCAGAGTGGCTTGTGCGCTAGATGCCCGCGTGTGCCCAGGTTTTCGCTGACATGCTCTGGCCCTGACTTGTGGCGTACAGGAAAAATTATGTCCTCCCAATTCGGCTGACGGGCGGACCCCAACGTTGCGGGACTGAAACTCCCGCGAAAAACAAGAGCCCGATTTGGGAAGACATTTTGAACATGCCTATATCAGTGTGTTCAAGAACCAAATATCAGTGCTAGTGGCTGTGCTCTACAACTCGAATATGGTCCGTGCGAGCAACGATATGCTGGAAACGTACGGCAGTCAAAAAAACCAGTTTCATGGCATCCGGATTCACGCTTGCAATTGGCATCGAAGAGGACCTGGCTCGGGACCACCCATCCCCACCCACCCTGATGGCTCGATTGTCTCACACGCATGGGTGGCGTCTTGGCTTCCACGTTCGTAATACCCCGTCGCTGGCACCATGACTTCGAAATCATTTCGGAAAATCCAGCCCACGAGCGTGAGGAGGATGTAGATCATATATAGATCAATGTTGCATCGGTATGGCTCTGGAAAGCTCCGAAGCTGGTGGCACGATCATCGCCCACGCGTAGATGGCATTCAGATTAGCTTCAACGCGCGTTCACAATATTCCTTAGCCCTTACTTTCTGCCATCACTCAGGAATACACCGCAGCACCTGCCTCAGCAGTATGGGGATCACGATCGATTTCGAAGCAGCACACCCGGCAAACCTGACGCGTAGATGGCTCCGGGATTGGTCATATCACGCATCCAAATCGGTTGTGTGTACTCATCTTCCGCACCGATCGACGTTTTTGTCAAGACACAACCGCTTGGCTGCCCGCCGACCGGCCGATGCTGAATCACCTGGCTGGGCAGATGTATTCAGACTTCAGAATTGATTACTCATGTCAGCCAGCTGCCACACCCTCCTTTTGACGTGACCACACCCGCTCTGCAATCATCCACATCTTAGCTGTTCCGTGTCTTATTCATGTTCCGCGACCTTTGGGACTCCTTCACTGGTTGCGGGCCCCCGAATACTGCTTATCAATCGCCATCTCTTTTGTGTCTTGACCTGGCCAAGTATACTTTTCTCAATCGCGTCTTCGTTCTGGCAGCCCTGAACCGATAAGGAGGCCCGCCTGGCAGCTTCTCGATTTTCGGTGTGTAGCATCTCGCTACCGCGGCTTACCCAAGGCTCCACAGGAATTGTCGGACTTCAGGTAGCATTATAATATTTCCCGAACCTGGACTAACGGGCGCCGCCCGCCCGCAATGGTCGGCGAGATCCAATGTTCCCAGCTGGCTAAACTGCCGATTTTTTCGCCTATCGATAGGAGCCTGCGAGACAACGACTATAACTGTGGACATGTCCAGCAAGGATAGGATTATCATCGCCAAATCGGCGCACAAAACAGCGACCCTGCAAGTGTATCCCCTATCAACTAACTATTCAATCTGACCGTGGTTACACATGCACTTTCGATACGCGGCCGGATTATGTTGCTTTCGGTCTTTTCAGTGCGTGCCACGTCTTTAGCCAGCAGAACTCTGTGTTCAATAATTCTTTTCGATTGATTGACACCCTCCAGCGAGATCCTTTTTGAGCTGCTCTTGTATTTCTATTTGCCACAGTACATACTTCCTGTCATGGCATGTTCGATCTGTCTCCTGACCCTAACTCGCCCCTCTCTCCAATACAAGGCTCAAACTCGCCACTTGGCGTATCGAGGCACTGGCACCTGCGGCACCTGCCACATCATGCACGTGGAATTTGACTATCAAGGTTGCTCAGCGCTCAGGGTCGGTGTCATTTGGCGCTCTCGCCCGCCCAGGGAGGCAGAGGGAGGCTCACCTCAACCTGTAAACCGCGTATCCATACCTGTCCATACCCACGATTGGGTTCTAGACCACCAATCATGCGCAGTGTACCCAAATTGGACGCGATGCGCATCCTGCTAATGCCCTGCGCGGTGCCCCATAGCTTCGCCGCTATTCATACAGTGAACCTCGGCCACCTGCTAGCGGAAGTCTTCTCTGTCCTTGCATATGGCAGCAACCTGGAGCACAGCACGCGTACATAATATTACATGTGCTCCAATGTGAAATTTTATGACGCGGATATTGTGCAGCCGCCCTCCTCTCGTGGGGTTAAGCGTGCACACGCATCTGGCTTCAGGTGGCAGTTCTTTCGCATGGAAGAAACTATTTTCTTCATCTTTGGTATGTATTTGTTGAATTCGACATTTTTGGCTGCTAAACATAGGACAATGACGCAAATGTCGTGCCAAACCTTAACCGAGGCTGGGGTATTTGTATAGAAGAGACAGCACATTTGCCTGAACAGTCGTATAATTATACTGGGCTCAAGGGCGTGGAGAGACCCGACTCAAGAGAGTGGTCTGATAAATTGCACATGAGCCTAACTATGAGTTGAGCAAAGTTCTTCTTTTATTTGACGTTCGAATTTGTCAACCAATATAAGATACGGAATTACAACGAACATAAGGTAATGATCCATCTGAGTATAATCTCATCCCCATACTATTCACAGCACCGCTGAGACCACCTGCTCAGCGAACGGGTAGTCTGTGTATCCTGCCGTGGTCCAATCACGAGGAGTGTAGTATGTTGTTCTGTCGCCCTTGGCTAGCGGCAGATTCTCCTGCAGTCTCCGAACTAGATCCGGCTAGAAAATGGGCATGTATTAGATATCATCCTGTGGCTGAATTCAAGTTATGAACTCACGTTCGAGATAAACAGCCGTCCGTATGCAACGAGCACCCCACTTCTTTGCGCCGCTTCCAAGCCCGTCGCACGGTCGTGCCCACCAGCGCTAACTAACGGTTTGGGTGACCAGAGCGCGTAGATGGTATCGCGCTCCTTCGCCTGGCTGGTCGGGATAGTGGCCCGGTCGGCCCAGCCGTCTACGCGGGGCTCAACGACGTGCAGGTATGCAAAGTCCGGGTAGAGACTGCGGATGCTGCTGACGAGGTGGGTAAACTGTGGCTCTGGGTGGGCCATTCCCATATCTGCAGATAATCGCCTTTTTAGAAAGCGCTGGATTAGATGCTCAGGATGACACTGACCTTGGAATTTGCTCCACGGACTCAGACGCAGGGCGGTCTTCTTCTCGCCCACGGCGCCTACGACAGCTTTGATGACCTCCAGCGCAAATCGGGACCGATTCTCCACAGAGCCCCCGTAGCCGTCGGTGCGATTGTTTGACACATCCTGCAGGAATTGATCCACAAGATATCCGTTCGCGCCATGGATCTCTACACCGTCGAATCCAGCTTTGTGAACCGCGTTGGATGCCGCGACGGCATAAAGCTGAATGAATTCGCGGATTTCGTCCACGGTCATGGCGCGAGGAGTGGGATATCCTGTCAATGCGATGTCGGATGCCGCGGTGTATTCATTGGATGGGTTTTCGCGCGCGATCTCAGCAGGGTCGGCAGTGCGGCCCAGTGCCCACAGTTGGAGGTAGATGAAGGATCCGTTGGCGTGCACGGCATCGACAACCTGGGTGGACGGTGAGGCTATGAATGGGTTTGTATGAATGCAAACGCACCTTCTTCCATCCCGTGATTTGCTCGTCAGTGTAAATACCCGGTACGCCGAAGTACCCGCCGGCCTTCTCGCCGATGAGGGTGGCCTCTGTGATGAGCAGCGTGCCCGGTGCCGTAGCCCGCTGAGAGTAGTATGTTGCTGCGTGTGGTCCGGGTGCATGCGTCTCTGTAGCTCGGAAACGACTGCATTTTCGATGATGTGGTTCAATTAATAAGTCTCCTATGCATCGTAGGGAAGTACTCACGTCAGAGGGGCCATGACCACTCGATTGCTGAGGGTAGCGTCGCCAACTTGGAGGGGTTCAAAAAGTTGAGAAGGCATCGGGATAAGCTGGTGAATCACGATCGAGAGTTTGTTTGTTGGGAATGGGATGTTGGGTGCGAGTCGTTGCGGGTGTTGGCGATGGCCTGACCTCGATAACATTCCTATTTATACGGCTTCATGGATGGTTATCTTTGTAAAGCTTTGTAAAGACGATGCTGTTGTTTAGACATTGGAGAGCGTGTGTAGTCAGCGCTGCAATTACTGAGTGACAGGCTTCGGCCTCGGGGATGACGAATATGTTCGAGCCCTCATGTCAGTTAGATCTCTTCAAGCTTTCTCCGCAGAAGCTCCTGGAATATGGAAGTGGATTTGGTGAGGATAAGGATAAACACGAAAGCAGCTTGAAGGAAAGATAGAGTCGGGTTCCTGTTGCATGAGTGAGGATTGCAATTGCCTGCGAAACGCCGATCATAACTGGTAGGTACACAACAACGACCATCTTGCACACACAATTGATATTCAAGCTGCTTGCCCATTGCAAAACCTTGAAATCTGAAAACCTGAAACCCTCCTGAGGTTGCTTCCGATTCTTAGACCATCTGTGATCTTTCTTTGACCCAAATCCCTCGGTTTATATAGGTTTGAGTCCCCGACACCTAATTGTGATATAACAGAACGACCACTTGGGTTACTGCTGCCTTCACACCTTCAGATATCAAGATGGTTGATGTATCCCATCCAACGCACATTGCAAAGATGCCTGTCGAAATGCTTTCTGCAATATTTGAAGCAGTACATGATGATAGCTCAGAACTTGTCGAGCGGACGCTATCAAGTGTATGCAAACACTGGCAAGACATTGCTTCGCATACACCAAAATTATGGACGAGGATCAAATGTAATTACCGCTGGCATAACGGGGGATTGCTTGGCCAGTATCTACAACGGTCGAACAGATTGCCGATAGACCTCAGCGTCAGCCTTGATGGGACCCCCCCAATCGACTACATGATATCTGTTCTTGCCTTGGCATCCCATGCATGGCGACTTCGACGATTTCGAATCCAAGCCCTTCAGGGCGACTCCCAGATGTTGCTTACATGTTTGCTGCAGGAGCTACATCACATCACTGCCCCGTTCCTCTCCTCCATCGACATATCTCTTTCCAGCACTCCCGAACCTGACTTTTTCGGCCTATACGAGATTTTTTCTGGTGGCACTCCGGTGCTTGACGAAATCTGTTTCGAAAACATGTCGTTCAGGCATTGCCGACCGCGCTTGGCTTCCGTGAAAGCATTGCACTTCCGCCAGGACAAAGTTCCGGATACAATAGTATCCTCCGACGATTGGTTGGCAGAATTAACATCTGCGACTTCTCTTGTACATCTTCAGCTCGATGCGAGTATGGCTGTTACCGACGATTGGCTGGGTTCCCAAGGAGGTCGGGTGAAAATTCGGTGCCTGCGGTCGTTATGCGTCGATGTGAATATCGGGGTTGATGCCCAGAACTCAACCATGTATCCTCAGCATTTCATCGACCGCATATTTACCCCTCAGCTGGAAGTGCTGATGCTCAAAGACCACATGTATGATCCGGGTGATTGGCCAGATTTTCCTCCGGACATTTTCCCCTCTCTTCATACAGTGATATTCTGGAAAATGTACTTGCCAGGATGGCCAAGCGATCCTGAAGAGTCCAACTTGTGTCGATTACTCTTGGGTCACTTCCGCCAGCTCGGTATCGAACATGCTGTATATCATGGTTTCGGGGATGATGATTGCCAGTGTCTTCTCTCTGCCCTATCACTTCATAATCCCGAAGACGGCAGTGTCGATAATGAACCAGAAGACCACAGAGATGAGCACCGCGGCGGCGAGGAGGCGGAAGAACAAAAAATTGTCAGTTTCCAGGGTGAAAGTGTAAGTCAGCAATCCAGCGATGGATATGGCGCACTCAGTGGTCCCAAGTACTCAGCATATCTCCCGCAGCTGCGGACAATCGCAGTCATGCCTGGCGCGCGGTCCTCCACATGGCTCACTTCGATGCCATCTATATTGGCCAAAATGCGTCGCTTCTTAATCAGACGCAAGGCAACTACGCAGCCCATCGAAAAACTATATGTTCCCGCCAAATTTTTGGCAGAGGTTTGTGCAGAATTCCCTGCTGAAGAGGGGCTCGTAAGAGTCGAGGTATGGCGGCCCAAGCTTCTGTCCAATTGGGAGATGTGGTCATCTTATTGCTGGGATGGTGAATACTAGGCCGAGTTGTAGGCATGTCCAAGAGCTAATAGGGAAATGAATGCAAATGTCAACTAATTTAATATGCGGGATTACAACAAATATAAGATAATATCCATCTGCGAAGCTCATCATCTCTCATACATTTCACAGCACCGCTGATACAACCTGCTCAGCAAATGGATAGTCCGTGTATCCAGTCGTGGTCCAGTCACGAGGAGTGTAGTATGTTGCTCTGTTACTCTTGGCCAGCGGCAAATTCTCCTGCAGTCTTCGCACTAGATCCGGCTAGAAAATGGATATGTATTAGATGTCATCCTGTGGCTGAATTCAAGCTATGAACTCACGTTCGAGATGAACAGTCGTCCGTATGCAACAAGCACCCCACTTCTTTGCGCAGCCTCTAAACCCGTCGCGCGATCGTGTCCACCAGCGCTGATCAGCGGCTTTGGAGACCAGAGCGCAAAGATTGCATCGCGCTCCTTCGCCTGGCTGGCCGGAACAGTTGCTCGGTCGGCCCAGCCGTCTACGCGGGGCTCAACGACATGCAAGTAGGCAAAGTCTGGATAGAGACTGCGGATGCTGCTGACAAGGTGAGCGAACTGGGGCTCTGGGTGTGCCATTCCCATATCTGCATATAACCTCCTCATTAGAAACGCTAGATTAGATGCTCAGGATGACACTGACCTTGGAATTTGCTCCACGGACTCAGACGCAGTGCGGTCTTCTTCTCGCCCACGGCGTCTACAACAGCTTTGATGGCCTCCAGCGCAAATCGAGACCGATTCTCCACAGAGCCCCCGTAGCTGTCGGTGCGGTTGTTTGACACATCCTGCAGGTATTGGTCCACAAGGTATCCGTTCGCGCCGTGGATCTCTACACCATCGAATCCAGCTTTATGAACCGCGTTGGATGCCGCTACGGCATAAAGCTGAATGAATTCGCGGATTTCGTCCACGGTCATGGCGCGAGGAGTGGGATATCCTGTCAATGCGATGTCGGATGCGGCGGTGTATTCATTGGATGGGTTTTCCCGCGTAATCTCGGCGGGGTCGGCGGTGCGGCCCAGTGCCCACAGTTGGAGGTAGATGAAGGATCCGTTGGCGTGCACGGCATCGACAACCTGGGTGGACGGTGAGGCTATGAATGGGTTTGTATAGATGCGAACACACCTTCTTCCATCCCGTGATTTGCTCGTCAGTGTAGATACCCGGTACGCCGAAGTATCCTCCAGCCTTCTCGCCGATGAGGGTGGCCTCTGTGACGAGCAGCGTACCCGGAGCTGAAGATCGTTGAGAGTAGTATGTCGCTGCGTGCGGCCCGGGAGCGTGGGTCTCTGTAGCTCGGAACCGGCTGTATATAACCATTTAGAAGGCGCTGCGCTGTATTGCGTTGCAATACTCACGTCAAAGGCGCCATGACCACTCGGTTGCTAAGGGTGATATCACCAACTTGAAGAGGCTCAAACAGTTGAGATGATGCAAAAGGCATTGGACTGAGGTGATGGAGATGTCAAGGGTTAGGAAGGAGATCTTGTCGAGTTCGAGTTGTTGCGGGTGTTGGTGATGGCTTGACTCAATAAACAGAGCCATATATACGACTTCATGGATAATGGTCTTTGTAAAGCTTTGTAAAGAGGAACTTGCTGGATGGAGAACGATGACAGCGTATGCAGCCAGTTGCTGATTGACTGCCGTGCCTCGGCCTCGGGGATGACCAAGATATTTGAGCGCGACGAGGAATCTCCGCAAACGGTCCCGCAGCTAGCCTGGGATGAGGCACTAGATTTGGCGAGATTGTAACCTGGTGTAAGGTAGACGCGAGGCAGTCAAAGCGGCTTGCAATTGTAGATGAAGAAAGAGCCTTGGCCCGGGAGGCGGACGCCGACTTACTCAGCCGGGCCCGCGGCCACATTCGGTCCGCAGAGCCGCCTGTGCTGAATATATGCAATCCTCAACAGCAAAAGATCGTGATATGGAGCATGCAATTTCCTACGCATAGGAGCATCTGATCAACAGCTGGTGAGCTACAGCCAAGGAACTACGTGTACCATAAACCGAAAGTACCAATCAGATGAGTAGACAAAACAAAATGAGGCCCGGAAATAGTGAAGATTTGATAGGTAGCAAGATGTACCGTACCATAAAGTAGAAGAATAAACATGGCAACAGGTATAGACGAGGTGAGGCTCGTTAACCGGTGGGGTTTGAAACCATAAGACAGAAAGGGGGCCGCAGAAAGTGGTCCGATAAGAGGAAAGTGTTGCTAAGAAGGTTAAGACGCTTCAAGAAACCGGCCTCGAAGCCGCTACGCATAGGCGCAACCCACACGACCAGGTGTTTTGAATATAAATAAGAGATGAGAGAGGAAGAAATCCACCGCACTAACAAGATACAAGAAGGATTAACGCGGGCGAAGTGATACAGCAAGTGTCCCGTCATACCGGACTATGACGAATTTTACGAAGGGCAAGGGGCTTAGAAGCCGCCATAGGCATCAGCTTCATCATACACAGTGTGGGTCGACAAAGGGCGTGGGCCCTGCCCTCCAGTTGGACGCGCGACAGCTGCTGGCGCCTCAGGCGCCGAGAATCCGTTGTTCAATGGGCTGGGGGTGGGGTGCTGGCTAGGCGTCTGCGGGAAGTCGTAGCTAGAAGGGCTGAAGGCGCCTTCGACGGGCATGTTGATTTCCGGGAGTGTCGGGGGCTGTGAGACGATCCGGTCGCGAGAGGAGCTGCCACTGGCGTTGGGGTTCATGGAGTATACCGGGGACGGGGGCACTATATGCTCGTCCTGGCCAAAGGGATTAGGCAGCGCGTCAATTGATTGACCACGGGGGTCGAACGGGTCAGCCCCATCTCCATGATCGAAATTGTCTTTTGTTCCGCTGGAGGGTTCTTCATCCTCGTTGACGGCGTTGAGACCGACGGGGTTCTCCAAGTTGCCGAGTTGCATGGAGATTTCAGCATACTGCTGGGCCTGGAACGGCGTGACGCTGCTCCTGTCCATATCGGCATAGTGGGCGGTAGGTGGGCCTCCAAGCGAGTTCTGCCTGTTTAAATCCGGGTAACCAGCGTTGGAAGGCTGCCTTGCGAGATCCGCATAGCCAGCGTTGACAGGCTGGCCATATTGATCATATTGAGCGGCGGCACTCGATGGCTGCCTGCTGAGCTGCGCAGGATCATTGTAAGCGTTGTACGCGCCACCGTGAACAGGAGGTGGCGATGTGGGCGATACGATTTGACCGGGGCTGAACGATGGCTGACGCGTGAGACCACCAGGAGCCTGGGCTTGAGGGTAGCCCTGGGGGTAGTCATCATAGCCGCCTCCATATCCACCCATACCAGGCCCACCCCTGTTGTTGTATTGCTGGAGGCTGGGCATGGGTGGCGGCGCGTCAAAGGTGTTTGGGCCATTCGCCATGTGACGCTCAATCATGGTGGGGGGACGAGCGCCTCCTCTATTGCCGACGCCGAAAGCTGCGTCATCGTCGATTAAAATCGCTGACTGGCGCCTGAGAGCCGCGTCGTCGAAGTCATCGTCATCTGACTTGCGATATCGGCGCTACGTATGGTGTGAATTTAGGGGTGATTAGACGAGACAGAAGGGAATGCCCTACCATAATGAACATGACAACGAAGATCAAGCCGGCCACACCAACCAATCCACCTGCGATGGCTCCTACAACAACGGAGGTACTAGTACCTCCACTAGGCGCGCTGGTCTGGGTAGCACTGGCGCTAGCAGACGTTACTGAACCTATGGTAGGGGTAACTGAAGGCATGACAAGAGTAGTCCCCCCCACCGCAGGCACCTAAGTAGTATATATGAATTACAGATTGCAGAAATCGGAATTAAGACATACAGTTGAAACACCCTGGACAGGCACTGTAGAAGAAGCAGGTGCCACGGATGTGTTTGGAGAAAGTGGGGTAGTAGATGTCGATGGCGTCGTAATCAAGGTCGATGTCGAGGATGAACTGACACTGCTTGAGCTTGAGAGGCTGCTAGTGCTGCTGGTGGTGGAGGTGGTGGTGGGGGTGTTCGGCACAACAGAAGTAGTCTGCGACGTCGTAGCAGTTGTCGCAGGAGTTATGCTATGAGTTGGTGGTGCTATAGCAGGCATGGGACGTTAGCAATTGTACATCAGAGGATCAATGAGAAGAAGGTTAAGAGCCATGCAAACTAGAAGGTCCCAGCGGTGTGCGTGAGGTACAGCATAGTCATGGAAAATCGAATTTTCTATCGTAAAGAAGCTGAATACTCACCGATACGAGTGGAGGTCGTTGGCGCTGCTACTACGGGCGGAGATGTCGCAGGTGAAGAACAAACTCCAAGGGGGCAAGCAGCGGATGTTGACGTGTCTCCTCCATTGCCATAGGATGCGGTAGGACTGAATCGCGGCATCATAGCACGTTCAAAGATGTCTCTTTCTTGAGGGTTTTCATACGCGTGTGGTTGAGCAATCCTAGCATGCCGAGCGCGCCTGTTGAGTTCTTGGTGGGACATATTTGCCTGGATGGAGTTGTTTTGTCGTTACAAAGAGTGTGGTTGAGAAAGAATGTGAGCCTCTGGGTACGAGGGAGAAACGGAGACTTGAAGTCTGGTCTAGGGCGAGGGTCGAGGAACGGGAAAGGGAAGGCGGGAAAACGATGAGTTGGGCCCGTGACAAGGACTAAGTGTGACAGAGCGTGACACTATTAATACATCAGTTGTGCGGGCGCACATGCTGGTTGTCACAGCGATGACCTTGGGAATATGCAGCAAAGTATCTCCGAATCCTTTCTCCACCGTAGAACTCCGAGCCCAGACCGCTCGCTCTCCTTTCAAGTTTTCATTTTTCGGGGGAGTTTTCAGATTCGTTCTAATAGTGATAACACATGCCAAAGCTAGTCATTCTTCTGCCTATCATCGCTCTACAATCCAAGCATATGCATGTCATTGATCGAATGTGAGCTCTGCAGGTTTGCATTGACACCCACCGTTGAACCTGGGCTAAAAAGCAGTTTCTGCCTGCACCGAGCTCTACCCGAATTCAAACCACCTTGGCGAATTCTTTCTGTTACGTGCAAGACGGAAACTCGGAGCAACTTGTCCCGATTGCTACTTCGTATCCTGCTGTAATTCACACCCCTGGGCTATTGAAGAACATCGGTAGCCAATTCTATGCACAAGGGTGCTAATGGCCGTCTATGTCCGCCGGATACTCCAAGCCATGATGCATAATTGATGGCAGATGCCTGCAGAGCGCGCTCATGCATCTTGATATGTGGCGGGTGCCACCTTTTGATCGATTGTCATCATGCACTTTAGTACTACTACTGGACCGTGACGCTTGCGATCTCATGCAAATAGCAATAACGAAGGGACAGAACTAAGTGTATCTTCTTAGTATCTCCATCTGCCAAGACTTGGACATCCCATCATCTCTTTGCACAGCGAGGGGGGTTCAACAAATCATTGTCCCGAATGCGTGCTGAGGTCCGATCTATGACATCGAGTTGGCCAGCCCTCATGCCCCCAGGCCTCCAGACGCATACTCTTTTCTTGCTATTTCTTAGTTTCTGGTTGCCTCCAGTCGATGCGCGAAACCGGACACATAACACAACAGTTCCAAACACAGCATCGCAAGTTGTGTGGACTCCACCGCCGTGTAACATTTCCTCAAGTAATGGGAGCTGCACCAGTGAATGGTATGCTATCCTTCACCCGTACCTCAAGACTTGACGAATAATTGATTGAAGGTGGTTCTCCAAAGACACTTCGGGTGCAGATGTTGTATCAACGCTCGGCCCAAATACATCAGAAGGGGGTGTGATCCCGCAAATGTTCCTATATTTTCAGGGTGAGCTCGTTTGCTTCCAAGAATCGCGATTACATAGTCTAATCCGTTGCCCCCCGCAGGTTCAGCGATATATCTTCGTACTTCCGATCATTCCACCGCGCTTGCGAATATTAGCGTCTCCTGCCCTTCCAATCTCTCTTTCCCGCCAGCACACACAATATTCAACACCTCCAGTCGGTGGTGGGGCGCTAGCGGTTTACCAGATACCGAAGCCTTTCTCCTCTCGCTTACTTACGCCAGTCCAGGCGTGAGTGAAAAGAACAAGATGGCAGGGAGGCTGGAGATAGAGGAGATAGAGATCGCCACATCTCATTCTACAGCAGCTTCCTCACTGTTCCCATCCATATCTCTCCCTGCAACTAATTTGCCGCCTACACTATCTGCTACCGCCACCTTATCGACCAGCACACATAATAGGCATCCTGGAAAGACTATTGTAGCCGCGGTGTTAGGATCTGGACTGGGTGCATTTGGGCTTTTAGGGGCATGTCTCGGATTTATTTTCTGGAGGCGCAAACGCAGACAGAGACAGGAAGGCGAGGCGCGCTGGGACGATGTGGACAGGGGGAAAAAGACAACTTGGCCGTAAGCTTGCCGACTGCATATCTATATCATCCATTATCGGATTTAACATTTATTTTACTTGCATCCGCCGCATTGTACAATTCAATGCTACTTATCACTTCCCTTTGGACTGAATCGGCAACCAAGTTATTGAAGTAACAAATACACTGATATTCAGCGCTCTTAAGTGTCCGACCGACCGAGCTTGTCAAGCGCTCTCTCTCCCTGGTCGAACCACTCTTCTCTAGATATCCAGAATTCCTGGCGGCCTTTCATGATATCAGCGAGCACAGCACCACCAAGGAAGACCATGTGCTTTCGGCGAGGAGGGTCCTCGATTCGGATCTTGAATTTCTGTTGGGATGGAACATTAAGACAAGAAAGATATGAAAAGGAGGTTAGCGCACGTTAAGTCGCGTCGGGTCGTTGCCTAACACTCTTGTAAGGTAGAGCTGTTTCATTTCCTTCTCCAATCGGCTCGGCAGCCCAGGGTACATGCTCGATCCACCGGAGAGTACGACGTGCTTGTAGAGCTCGGAACGGACATCGACCGCTGCAGCTTGGATTGTCTGGAAGAGCATTTCTACCGGGAAAATAACTGAGCGCGGGTATGGGATTAGTGCGACTAGGGGATGTACCTGCTACACCAGGCTGTTCAACATCGACCAGGTGAGGCTGGAACATGCACTCGGGAGCTTCAAATCGTTCTGAGCCAACTTTGATGACACGGCCATCCGGGAGCTACAAGGCTGAGTAGAGATGGGGAAGGCGGATGAAAAGTGACTTACTGTATAGCTTTCTACGAGTACAGTCGTCTCGTCTGACAGCCGTTGATCAAGATCCAGATCGTAGCTGCCTAACATGAGCCAAATGCGTTGGCGAGATGGATGCATAGCTACCTGACATAGCAGAGTTTCTCCTTGATCTCTCTAACCGTCTCAAAGTCTGCAGTACGATTGAAAGCGTAGCCACGCATCAGCAGCAGCTTGATCAGATATCGGGTGACATCGCGGCCTGCGATGTCGAGACGGCGGGTCAAGTGAGGAAGAGCGAAACCATCGTAAACAGGCACGATATGGGTAACACCGTCTCCGGAATCAACCACCACGCCGGTGGTCAGACCTTTAGTGACAGTTGTGAGTCTCGCATAAGCCTGAAGCAGGCTGCAACACGTACCCTGCGCGTATAGTGTCAGCACTGCCTGGATCGCGATATACACCCCGCCAAATCCATACTCCTCGAACATGACCTGACACATCCTGACCCGATTCTGCTTCGGGTTCATAGGCGGCTCGGTGAGGAGCACTTTCCGCCCAGTCGGGTCCACGCGCAGCTTCTCCTCGAATGTGTAGTCCCAGAGGTGCTTCATATCCTCCCAGTTCCGGACGATACCGTGCTCCATTGGCTGCGTTATCTGCAGATAATTGCGGTTCTCTGCGGCTTCGTCGCCGACCATGATGTCCTTGATCACGGCTGAACCGACACGCTCCTCTGCACGCAGGATCGGGCGACCGACGATCGAAGGGAATACTGGATAGTGAGAGTTTCATTATAGCCTATGTAGAGAATTGGCAGGCAACACACCATGTTCTGGAAAGTTGGAACCTGCGTATCCCACTTTCACGAACTGCGCGTTGCCAATGTGGTCAAAACAGAAGCATCGAGCGATGCGATAGAACCACTGACCCCAGTACCATTATCGACTACCAAAGGGATTGATGCATCCATGGCGTTATTTTGGGATAGAGAGCAGAGAAAGATACACTGACAATCTCACAATGACGAGGGTAATGAAAGCGTGTTGGGGGAGATTTGTATTTAGTGGCACAGCCGCTCTGCACAACTCGGCCACCCAGCTGGGTTCGATGACTGGTACTCTCAGCTTGACATACTCTAAGATCCTCATAGACCGTAAATATCGATCCATCGCCAGTTATGACATACGTAAGTAGAAGATGTTTTATTGGGAGGCATCCTCTACACGGAATCTAATCGAGAAATAAACATCTAGATGGCTTTGCTCTTGACAAGTTCTATATAAGACAGTCAATCAGCCGCACATAAACAGAAATAAGGGCTGCTTACGCTCAATCTCGGCAATAGCTCCGTTCAAGATCTCGCGCTGGGTCTTCTCATCCCTGACGGTGGCCATGACCTTCGCGATAACGCTCTTGGCGAGCTCGGCTTGTTCAGCTTCCTTCGCCTGTTGCTCAAAGCGTACCCAGCTGTCGAGAACAGCCTTAGCCTCCGCGGCAAGGGCTACCTTCTGGCCCTGGACAAAAGACTCAGCCTCGAGCTGTGCGGTCTCCTGCAACGTGACGAAGGCGTGAGCAAAAAATGGAGTGCATATGTCAACAGAATTGTGTACCTTGGAGACAGCGAAGAGACCCTCTGTAAGGGAAACAACATCCTTCATCTGCTCAACGGAGTTGATGCGGTCCTTGACAGCCTGTGTGTGCTCTGAACGTGACTTGTCCAAGACACCCCTAATCCTGCTGATGTTGGTCTCCGCCCACTCCTTGTAAGGCTGATTCATGAGCTGCAAATAAACCAATGTCAGGACATATGTCATAAAAACAAGGCGGATGCACGCACCTTGGCGATAGCCAGGAACATGATGGCAGTCCCAACAAATACAACAGTCTCCTCGTTCATAACATAGAGCTCTTGCGAGATGGCAGTGGCGAGCAGGCCTGTTCCGAGAACGACGGTTCCGGTTTTTGTAACGAGGGAAGGTGACGAGGGGAGGCTGTTGATGATTTCCGAAGCACGTTGGTCCGGAGGAGTGCTGGAACCGCTGGCCATGGTACGGCTGCAAAGAGTTCATTAAGATTGCAGCTATGGTCGACAAACACTAGTAACATACGCAGAGACAGCCCGGGGCACGGCAGCAACCGCTCGCGGTCTAACTGGGTAGAATTTCGCGTTAGACGATCAGGTCGGTCGAGGAAGAGGGAAGATTTTCATGAAATAAACTCACCTGCGGCTCTGAGAGAGTTGACAGCAATCCTGGAGGCCATTGTAGAGAGTTGATGAAGCGCAAAGAAACAGGTCACTGGAAGGTATCCGAGCTCGAACGTGGGAAAATGGTCTAACTCCGGCCAGTCCCGGCGAGCAAATATTCGAACCACCATCATGCTTCATGGCTTGACCGCAACATATACAACTCGCCCAAATGCTGATATTCTTAACGATCTGGCTTGCAATTCACTTTATGCCCGAAGGACATCATCACAGTGCTCGAAAGCCGGCATTGCTCTCCTGAATGTTGTCAAAGAGGCATTAAAATCATTTCTCAAATCAGCCGCAAATTAGCCTCCTAAAATGATGCACAAGCTCTACCGTTTTTGCTCTCTCGGTCAACTCTCGGTCGGTACCGAGTCAGTATGCCTTCATTCGAGCCTTCAAATTACTATGAATTTCGGTCATGTTGAAGATCATGCTATCTATGCGCAATGCGCAATGACCCTTGGTGTAGTCGACCAAACTCTTGACGCCAAAGCAGCACCATATTCGCACCATAGCACACCGTAATGAGAACTCGGAAAGGTCTCGTCGGGAAGCCTGTGGATAATTCCTTCCACGAAACCGGGAGACAGCAAAGACTGCTGGTGGCGTTTCTTAGGCCATCGATATGTCAAGCAGGTATCGATGAAACGCTGTCAATGTGTACAGCTGCTCAAAAGTGAGGGCATTGCTTGAGACAAGTGCTATTGACGTGTCCCGATCATAATCGTGTCTGCTTTTAGTTTTGATTGCCCTGCGTGATTCATTGGGAATTTGCAAGACCACGCAGCGTGCTTCAAGCATACGGGAGCGATCCTCAAGCTCCGTGACGGATATTCGAAGCCTTTCCTGCTTCTCGGACGATGTCGAGACCAGGGAATACATCCAATCTCGGGTAAATGCGGATTGTAGAGGGCTGATGATGTGGGATGGTGTGAGTGGAAAGATTCACGAGCAGGGAGCGATGCCCCAGGCCAAAGATAAAATTATCATAGCTTACATAAATGTTGAAAACAATTGAACGTCGATTTCAGATTTTACTGGGTTGGACATTGGAAGTCTTCGTCTCCCGGCATTGCCGCTTCCTGTTGGCACCAGGCTACATTAGTAAAAGTGACATATTCCATACTTAAAGCTGTACCAGACTAGTTGGCTGCCTTGGTTGCCTCTCCTCAGGTGGGATGGGCGGTTCGTCAATTACAAAAGGCGCCAAAATGTTTGTCTGCGATGCATCTGCAGGATTGACGATGCAAGATATGCCCAGAACCATGCCAGATGCGCCAAGTTTCACACCAGCCGCTTTGAACTGACTCATGATCCCTTCTTCGTCATCCCACTGGAGCGATGCATAGAGGAACTTCTCGAATTCTACTCGTGCGCTAGCGTCTGTCCATTCACGATGAATCGCGGTGCGACCTGCGGCGTCTTTGATCCGCTGGGACTTCGGTTGCGGATAGAACATCGCGCGCGCAATGACACGCCCTGCCTCAATAAGTTTCTGATCTTCAAGGACTTTGGTCCACTTCCGCAATTCAGCGGCACTCCTGAAATGGATTGAACAGTGGCCACCGCGCTGGTCCGGCGTAAGCTCCCGAACGTGCATGATAAAGTCTGAAACATGCTCTGGCATTCCGGTAAGTAAGTGGCGGATTTAGGATACACACCGAGCTATACAGACCGGGGAAACTCATGAAGAGTTTCAAGAAGATGCCCATTCGATCGCGTAGTTTGTTGACCCCTATTTTCGTTGAAGAGAAGGACTGGCAGAAGTACTGGAGAAGGGTTATGGGTGATTGTAATAACCGCTCTTGAGAAAACTGAGCACCTTATGTCTGGACCAATCGGCCTTTTGGCATTCCACGTTACTGCAAGTCTCGCGTAAGATTGAAGCTGGATAGCACTCATGATGGCATGAAGGTTGTATTACCAATATTTTTGGCCTTTGCAGCGGCCGCACTGGAGCCTTCGATGGGTTTTTGAATTACGGTCCGCACTTTGACAAGTGAGAAAGTTTCTCTTGCAGAACGATACCACCAAATACCATTTTACATTACCGCAAGTCAGAGCTGCCGATCCATACAGCTGGTCTTGCAGTTCCTGCAACTCACGGAAACCGCCATTCTCGTCATCGGACCTTTCTTCCAAATCTCTCGCAGCCTTCTCGAGCTCGGCCCTTTGTGATTTGCGCCGTGACATCAGGGAGATTAACTGATCTGATCCGAAAGGAGTTCAGGAGGATGAAGGTGACAGTAAGGAGTGATTGAACAGGAAGATCGGCACTCGCTATCCGCGTTTTAGCGCCCGCTTGGGCCCTGGGAGTAAGGGCGGGGTTTCAAAACCATCCTCATGGCCGACCACGCATCTCTGCCTCTGCAACCTCGCTCCGAATATTCCTGGGATATCAAAGCCTCCCTGAGCGCAGAGACTCATCACTCTTGGAATTTCAGGGTCTCTCACGGTTCCCCTCAAATGCCGTGAAACTAGTTGTTCCCGACGCTTCCCGCGAGGAATTGGCTCGACGCGTGTTTCTACTTCTTAAAGAAGTCTTTGTTCTTCCTCTAGGTCTTGTGATGGCATCCGAGGCTTCGATTAAACGCACTCGGGCGCCCTGAGCCGTCGCGATCAATGAGCATTCACATAAGGTCTCCTTCAGCTATGGATATCGCGACTCGCGGCTCACGATATATACATAGCATGACGGACTCTCCTTTTTCGCTGCATGTGTACAGGCCAAAGACCACGGGTATCTTCGACCAAGACAAGATTGTGAAATCGGCAGATAAAGCGACAACACTGTGGGTATAATTGCTAAGCATACGTGTACTCAAACTGATCAACCGGGCTATGCAGATATTATCTGTCATTCAACAAGCACAAAGAATACCTAAGCTGGAGTGCGGTGCTTCGCAGAGATCAGGAAGATGGGTCCGAGATTGTTCAGATGGTTAGGTCGAGCCCAATTGGTCCTGCATATCGCCTAGAGGTAGGCATACGCTGCCTCTCCAGTCCGTCATGTACAACAAGATTGGTCGAAGCCACTTTCCCAGACACAAAAACATCGTTTCGTGGACCTGATAGGCAGCAATACAGTTGGCAGTGGTCGGGAAAATTATCGCTGGGGAACAACCTAAATGTAAGTTCGACTTTTCCAGCTATACTCGCTGTCGGCTGATAGTTAGCAGTGTGTAGGCCCCGGGCAAATAACTGTCGCCGTGTATGAATGTCGTACCATGGCCCGCCACAAAGACGGCCTCCTGACAATATATGACGTGCGTTTTGATGACCATCTATAGCCATGAATGTGTGACTAACCTTTGATTTATCCAGGCGGGCTTATTCATGAAGGACTTGGTCGTCGCGACGTGTCTAGCAATGAGAATAACGTCAAGTTAACTCTACGCGCACCGTCGATCCCGACTGGCCGTCACACAGTAGTAGCATCTCTTGCTGTCAACATCACACCCACTTCTTATGCCAAGCATCGGACACGTATCTTATCCATTTTCTATTCATGAAAACTGTTTTCTGTCCTCGCTGCTTTACATCCGTGCGGCTCCCTGGACCATCCCACATCACTAAGCACTGAGTAGGCCTACCAAAACCTGGGCGACGCTGCTCAACCAAACAGAACATTTTTTCTATCATTGTTGCGAGCCATGTGTTCTCCACTAGGGGAGCGCAGCAAGGGCTTCAAATGTTGCACCGCGCCACCCCCGAAAATCCCTATCACCTTATTCTACCCGCTCTTCCGTTTGAAAGACTATGGTCGAGCATTGGCACAATGAGTCTACACCGCCTATTCGTCTAAGAAATGAAATTAAGTTTGAAGCTTGGAAGTAGATGCTTAAACTTTGCACTGGCCCGTACACACCAAATCAATACTTCCGGGGATAAGAAATTCCACCATCCTCTGGTGGATTAAAAATGTCAGGGTAGATTGGCATTCATCGTGCCCCATGGCTAAGTTGGTTAAAGCGTCCGACTGTTAAATCAACAGTTTCATCGGAAGGTCCTGAGTTCGAGCCTCAGTGGGGCAGCTTTTTGGTTCTTTGGGCGTTGTGGTAGTGGCAAGCTAGTGGCGTTGCCCCTCGTGCACCATTTTTTTGTTGGAGATGTTACAAGCTTTGCCCTTTCATTTTTATTGATCGCTTGCGGCTTGATTTTGAGGATTGCTATCATAGGACAAGTCCGGAGGAAGAAAGCTGGAACGGTGCACAGGCGCGCGCCTACTAAATCCGTCTGGACCTGGACTTGGACTTGGACCACGACTTGACCACGACTCGGACAACACTCTTCCGCCCTGCAACTACCGTGCTAGCTGATATCTTCTCTTCTGGTACTCCTGTCCTGCTTGGAGAAACAGTGAAAGGCCGAAGAGCACCCGACGTCAGTCATATCGTTGAACTAATCTGTACATTCGGCTACTGATGACCTTGATGTCATCGTCTTCTCAGTAAATAAACACACATCATGCAAGAGGCTATACAGAACCGACTCTCTAAGATCTCTTCACAAATGGTGGAGATGCGTACACAAGCCATGCGAGCACCCCCTCTGTCGCAACTCGCAGGACTGGACGCAACCTTGCGGTCGCTGGAGATCGAATACAGCACTATTGTGAATCAGACTGCACCGATTGCATCACTGCCAAACGAAGTGCTGGCTATGATATTCGAAGAATCGCACGCTTCCCAGCAGACACGATATGGGTCCTATGTGTATCACTCTGAAATGCGCGTCTCTCACGTAACAACACATTGGCGGCAAGTCGCAATTCGAACACCCAAGCTTTGGACCCGGATTCGCCGCATCTCAAATCCACCAACATCCCTCGATGCCATTGATACATACCTTCAAAGGTCAAAGCGCATGCCTATCGAGCTTCACGCTACCGTTGGATACGACGACGATGAAGCCGATTCAGATGACGATACAGAGCCCTATTATCAGCTGATTGCTCCACACATGGCCCGCTGTTGCCACCTCTTCATCGATTCTTGCTCTCGCAAAGAGTTGATTCGTCATCTCGATCTTTTATCCGCGAAAAGAGCTCCCTTCTTACAGACAATAAAACTTTCGTGCAGTTATAGTTTCGACAGTCCAGGACGTCGCGTTCAACCAGATATGCTTTCGGGTGGAGCTCCACTCCTGACTACCCTTTGTGCTGAGGGTATATTGTGGCAGGAATTATTACCTTCCCAGATCTTAGGATCTGTCACCACAATCATATGCGATGAAATGGAAAGTGATGTGCTATTTCACACACCCAAACTGCTCCATTTGTGGTTGGAGAACCTTGTGCTTGAAGAGGAGATCATGGCAACTTCAGAAAATCTAATCATTCTCCCATATCTCACTACTCTCTCCATTAACATCGAGGATATGGACGCTCCAGGTCACATTTCGTCATTTCTTACAGCGTTGAACGCACCTGCGCTAGAAACTCTCATCCTTCGCAACGTAGCAAGCCTCGACTGGGGCAATAAACCACTTAGACGAGGAAAATTCCCCGCCCTTCGTCATCTCGCTATCCTTTCAAGTGAATTGAATACCTCTGAAGTACTCGGGATCGCAACCGGCTGTCGATACATCACTCACCTCACATATGAGGCCGGAAAGGCCAAACTCGAGGATCTTCGAGTAATCCTTGGCAGGAGTGAAGTTGTGTCCGGAGCTAATTTTCCTCTATACTGGCCTGATCTACAGGCCCTTCATCTGTCAGGACGCCCAGATGCGATGTCCACTCTCAAGATGCTTCTCGCCAGAAGACACGCCGGTGGGACGCTGAATAAACTCTTGGTGGAAAAGGCAGCCTTTTTGACTGTTATGGGACATTGCCAGAGTCTCGTCGAGGTTGAAGAGTACACTCCAACTTTGAAACGGATACTCGTACCTTCCTATTGATACTATTATTGAGGTCCCAAGTGAATCTCATAGAAGCATGAGTTTAGCCATATGCAACTTAGCTTAGTGCGATTACTGTATCTAATATACTATCTAATGATATTCTCATATATAACAACATAATCGAGCGAATTATTTGATAAATAGGGGATCGCGAAGCTATGGCGGGCGTTAGAACCAACGAAAAAATCATCAGGCGCTGGGGGGTCATCTTGCACTTTGTTCTCGATTTTCAGACTCGTGACACAGTCAGACCACCATCGTCCGTGGTACATGACAGTGACAATTTCCCTTCCTTTCACTGCGGGTACCCTCGAAGCAAGAAGGTCAGTATTAGGCATATTGACCATTGCCTCTGATCGTTGATGTAGAAATTTTGGCATCAGGATGCCAGTCAGGGCCCCAGGTCCGCCGCCGCCATTCCTTGTCGCGTCACAGTGGGCTTCCCTCCACGAGCGGCGCACTAGTAAGTATCAGACATGCAAGATGCTTCACAGAAGCACCTGGCTTCTATGTTTTCTACAATCAAGGAGTTCAGAGCCGAGCGAATATTTCTAATCTTGAAAACCGCAAAGCTAGATGCAGGCCTACAATCCCTGCAGATTGAGTATAGAGTCGGACTCAACTCGCCACATATGCAGTCCAAACGGAGCCGCCGGACAAACCCCCGGCCCCGTTCGCACCAAGCTTCGCCGCGATACGTTACCACTGAGCGGAATAGCGTAGATTTGAGTGTACGTCCCGCAAATCTCTTCAATGTGCACTTACGCACCAAATGCAACAGTTCAAGTGAGAAAAAGCACATGGCCGTTCCGAGAGTCGAACTCAGTTCCCCGCGTTAGCAGTCCAACCAGAAATGTTCGCAATGAGGATGCTACTCCCGTGAGGGTTAAGCCAAGGCTCGTTTCCCTGCTCGGACCAATTTCTCCGCAGTGCTTTGCCGTTAAGCCAGGCGGCCGTGCGAATGGGCGCCGGTGGAGCACACGTGGGCAGTCGGGCGGACTGTGCTGGCGGAGGCGGAGCGCCGCGGTGTGTGCTGGCGGAGGCAGCCAACACGCACTCGTGTACCGCGATTTCAGGCGTATTCGCGTCAAGGACAGATTGCTTGCGAGAACCATTCCACCAAAAATGACATTGGTCTTTCTGGGAATCGAACCCAGCTCCCCGCACAAGCAGTCCAGATAAAGGTTGGATCTGGAATGTCCTCCCTTATCCGGTCCAAAATCGCCGCGGCGCTCTGCCACTGAGCTAAATGGCCAGCATTCTTCAACGACAAGCGCGCGGGTCAATATCAAACAGATTTTCGCGGCAAGGCCCATAAACCAACGCATCATAAGCCACAGACCCAACTGTGATCCACAATCTCATCAGCCACGCCGGTCATCCAAAAGGTGAGAAGTCATCTTGAAAGTCGACTCACCTCATCGCATGGGCAGTCCAAGAGAGTCCCGACCTAGACATCACCGTGCACGGTGCAAATGCTACATAACCAGGCTCGCTCAGTTGACGCTGGTGTAGCATCTATGCGGCCAGCTAGGCGATCTGCGGAAAACCTAGCCGTGCGCGCTTGCACGTGCATTCAATGCGCCCCTGTGCGCGGTTATTGAACGCCCCGCACACAGATTGTGACATCTTGCTGGACCAGCCGTAAAAATGACACCGGTCTTTCCGGGAATCGAACCCAGCTCTTCGCGCGAGCAGTCCAGATAAAGGTGGGATTGAATTTCCTCCCGTATCCGGACCAAGATCGCCGCGACGCTCTGTACCACTGAGCTAAAGGGCCAATATTCCGCAACGCCAAGTGCACCAGCCATTAGGAAGCAGATTTGCGACCATCGACGCGTCACAGGCCAACTACGCAATCTACACCCCGATTAGCCATGCCGGCGACCCAAAAAGTGAGCGGTCACCCTGAATGTTGAGCTCACTTCGTCGCACGCGCAGTCCATAAGAGCCTCGACTGAATATCGTCGCGCAAGCGCTACCTGAAGGGATCACTTTGCATTGCATTAGTTTTCCAGGGCATGGGCAGCAAGTCCTCACAGCAAAATGCGCTGGCCGCCCCGAGAGTCGAACTCGGCTCTCCGCGCAGGCGGTCCAAGCAGAGACGGCAGGTTTGCTCTGCAGTAGCCACCTGCATCGCAGGGGATCGCCCAATATGGACAACGCCATGGCGGAGTGGCCAGACACTGAGACGCGTCTGCCTCCCTGCACGGACCAATCTTGCCGCGGTGCTTTGCCGTTAAGCTAAACGGCCGCTGATTGCGACGCTGCTGTAGCATATATAGAGCCAACTGAGCGATCTGCGGTGTCCTGCGCCGGACCGGTCTCACCGCAGTATTTCGCTGTGAAGCCAAATAGCCCAGCCGCTCGTGCATGTGGCTGCCGGTGCCCGTCCGTGGTGCGATGAGCCACTCGTCGAGGTGCTTAAAATGTGAGAGGCCATTTTGAGAGTCGAACTCAACTCGGCGCATAGGCAGTCCAAGCGGTGGTTTGAACCGGGAGAATTAGGCTAGCTATTGGCCGCTCGGACCAATGACGCCGCGCTGCTTTACCGTTAAGCTAAATGGCCATGGTTAGATAAATACTTAGAATGCAGTCAACGCGCAGCAGCCCGCTGAGGGCTGTCAGTTGAGACAACAGAGAACAAGAGCCAAGGCGTGCAATTCCAGACAAGCTGTCGACTCGGTGACGACGGCACATGTTATGGAGAGGTCCGAAAGAATGCTCAGGCCTCAGACAACCCCAGCCGCGAAGAGTGGGAGCCATAGAGACATGCGCCCAAGTGGCAGCGCGAGTAGAGGGAAGGACACGCATCGCGGTTGCAAATGAAGCGAATGCGTGCCCAAAAAGGCAGGTTGCGCGCATTGTTTGGTTGCGTGATGCCGTAACATTTGCACCCACTGGCCTGAATCAAACGAAAGAACGGGATTTCGACCCATCGATCACATGCATACAATCTCCTCATCCCTACATACACGATTATAAATAAGAAACGTCACCTCTTTTGCAATTCGCGGAGGAAATCACGCGCACTGCTCATTGTTATGAATCCGGAGAATTGTAGTTTGTAGATGACTCGTAAATGTATCAGATGAGCTGAATGATAAGACTTACGAGTGATTGATGAACGCAGATGGGGCAAGAATGACTATTGGTGTGTCGTTTCGGCACACGAGAGAGAGAAGTTCGAGATTGTGGCGGTGGCGTGCAGCGATGATCGAACCTTAGTATCTCAATGATATCTTAGTTATACTTCAATTGTTTGATTAGAGTGTATTTGCAACCACTTTTTTGCTTACGTTTTGCTTGTTAACTGAATTGAACTGAATTGTAGGAGCACCAAAACGTAAGCATAAAAGTGGTTGCAAATACACTCTATTGAGAGCGCGTAGCTTTCTAGCAATGAAACGTTACTTGAGAGATTTGCAGAGCTAGTCTATGCAAAGGTCTTGAAGTTGACAGAGATCACACAGTGATGTTAAAGGGTTAAAAGCTGGTTCTATTGGTTTTACCTGTCCTCTTATTTATACCCTATCGTTCTATAGCTTATATGATACAACATTGACTCATACTAACTATTCGGAGCCAGGAAGAGTCGCAAGGATTCAGTGTGAGTCAAGGAAAGGCAGTCTTTCGGGGAGCGTGGGCTCGGTGATTCGGTGTTCCCCAGACCGAAGATAACGAGTCAAGAGAAGATGATTTAGGTTTTTTGATGGATAAGTTCATACTTTGCATAAACGAACATAAAACATATATTTTGTGACCGTATATCGTGTGTTCCCTAACACGCATTGGGCACGCAGCAAGGTTCCACGTTTCCGGGAAAGCATGGGCTAGTGCTGACGCAGTACTGCAAAAAGGGCATCAATAACAGCTCACAAGAAGCAGCGACTAGTGTACCTGTTGTCCGGGCACGAAGTTGTCGCAATTGCTGTCGAGGTTGTCGTTCAGGTCGTAAAGCTCAACCGGCGTGACCTCATACGCCGCTTCCAAGGAGGCGCAGGTGTCGTTTGATAGGGTAGTCACAAAGAGCGTGCACGGGGGCGTATAAGCTGCAAGAAGAGGTCAGAACGCGGCGCGGAAGGACGTGGCTAGGACTAACTCGACATGCAAATATACTGGCCAACGTAGGGGGCCAGTGATTTGCCACCTAAAATCCATGGTATATGGTCAGTGCTGTTCCGCGCGCCCAATAGGAAGGCTTACAGATCAGGCCGGGGTTCAAGGCCTCAAGTTCGCTGGCGCTAACCCCACTCCATTCGTATATCGAGGCACAGGTGTCTCCTTTGCTGCAATGGCCCTCTCAGCTGCTATCGATACGTGAGACACAGGACGACCTACTCGATCAAGTAGTTACCTGCCACGCATCGAGTTAGAGGCATTGACAAGTTTGTGTTGCACAGCACTCACCAACGCATTCAGCGCGCGGTCCGTCTGCGGCAACCCGCACGACCAAAGCCGCAACGACGGTTGAGAGGAGGGCAGTGAAAACTCGCTGAGATAGCATCTTGAAATGAGCTGGGTGGAGGGCTTCCCCAACCACCCGTATTTAAGCACTTCGCGCGCCAGACACCCTGGCTTGATCACCCTTAACGCTAGGGCTAGCGGATTCCATGACAGCTACAAGAAGCCAGCGTGGCATGTGTAGGACTTGTCAGAAACGCAGGAAAAATAGCCTCAGAAGGAGATTTTTTGGCGGGCGACACTACGAAGATCGACCAAGGTTGTTCCGGCGAGGCATCCTCGGAGGGCTGCCGTGCTTGCCGAGCGATTCTGCAGCGCACGTTCTGAGAATGAAGAGTGCGCAATCGATGCTCTTTATACCTAGATGCAGGCGCAGGTGCAAATTTCTGTTGCCATTTGGGCCCAGGAGCTCAAAGCTGCAAACGGCAGCAGGGAGCCCAGAGGTATGTTTTTTGCCTGGAATGGTCGGGCAGCTCGGGTTTCCGTTAGCTCCGCTGCTTGCCCGCTTGCCAAAGATAGAGCGGCCACCTCGGGTATCGAACTCAACTTGGCGCACCAGCAGTCCAGACGGCGGGGTTCCCAACATGAGCAATACCAAATGGGGTCATTTTCCCCGTTCGGACCAAATGCCATCGTTGCGCTTTAGCAGCTTTACAGTGAAGCTAAACGGCTGAAGATGCCAGCGCAAGCCCAGGCATGCCTGCCTCGCCGCACACAAGCTCTCAAGGCGGCCGCTTTGAGCACATGTACGATCCACTCGGAAATCCGGGCGCCGAGATCTCCAGTCTGGGGCGGATGCTGACGCGATGCTCTTACTGTCAAGCGCGAGATGGAGCGATAGGCGCTGAGCGTGTTGAGCAAGGCTGATGCGACTGCTGGCGAGGAGCCTATAAGAGCGAAGAAGATAATGCGCAGAAGTGTGGCCGTGTTGTGTGCTTGGATGTATTTAACACGCAACAGTGAATCGGGTACTACAGTACCATTAAGCCAAATGGTCCTGATTGTGCTCCGCCAGAGAGAACTAAGGCAGCGCAACGGACGCGTATTTGCACCGGAATGAACAAGTGAGTGCTGGTTTGAGCATTCGGAATCCAAGTTGCGCGTGCCTGGGCGAGCAAGGAAGCCAAGGAGCAAAGGCGCACCCGCTCGCATTAATATTGCGATGAGCCACCCGCCGTGTTGCTGCGGGAAAAAGCGAGGGGCCACTCTGAGAGTCGAACCCGGCTCGGCGCATAGGTGGGTCAAGCGGAGACACCCGACAGATGCCCAACGGCTTCTCCCGCGGCCCCGTTCGGACTAACGCCGCCGCCGCTTAATCACTAAGCAAAATGGCCGTACTGGGTCTGCGTCACTTGCCGTTGAAAGTCGCGAGGAATATCGACGCGCAAAATGTTTCGACGGCACTGTCCAGAGAGGCGGAATCAACGCGTCTTTGTGCGCAGATAGAAGCACAGGCGCTATTTTGGGCCTTGGAACTCGAGGCCATGTGAGCATGTTGAGCGAGGCTGACGCGTCTGCCCGCGAAGTGCCCGGGTGATGGCAAGAACAGGGAATAGAAGCGTGACCGCGTCTTTGTGCTAGGAATGAAGCCAGCGTGCAGCAGCGCGGTGAGCAGCTGCCAGTCGAGAGCAACAAAGAACAAGGCGGTGCTGTCAGTTTGACGACGCCGCGTGTCGGGAGCCGTAGAAATTGAATGATCATTCACATTCGACCTCGAGAGAGGTCACCGCAGCCACTGGTGTGCTCCAAGCACCACAGCGAGGGGCCTTGGGGTTCGCAAGATGCGGCGTGACAAGAAGCAAGCGAGGGCGCATCGAGGACGCAATGAAGGGAGGGCAGGCCCAAAAAGGCAGGTTGCGCACATCGTTAATTTGTTGATTAGTTACGTGATGCCGAAACACCAACTTGAACAACGAAATGATTTTGGGATCCAGTGTTCTCATGCATATATACAGTCTCCCAAAGAGACGATTATAAACAATAAAAACCAGCTTCTGCAATTCGTAGAGGAGATTGTGGGCTGCCCGGTCCCCCTTCACTGTGCATTCGAACAGTAGGGATCATCATTTCCGAGGAAGCATTCTATATCGCTGACACAATACTGCAACAAAAAGCGCGTCAATTCAACTATATCACGCTCACGAAACAACGGCTGGCTTACCTGCTGCCCGGGCACGAAGTTATCGCAGTTGCTGTCGAGGTTGTCGTTATAGTCCGTGAAGTCATCCTGCGAGATCTCCCACTCCGCCGCCACGGAGGCGCAGGTGTCGGTGGGCAGGGTGGTCACCCAGCGCGTGCACACGGGCGTGATGGCTGCAAGAAGCGTCAGAGTACGACGCACAGAAGGCTGGGCTGGGACTGACACTCCAGGCAGAAGAGATGGTCAACCAAAGGGGCCAGCGACACGCTGCCTAAAATTCGGGGACAGTCAGTGCTGTTCGCGCGGGCGTGAGGGGGCTTACAGTTCACGCCGGGGTTGAGGGCTTCAATCTGGCTGGCAGTCAACCCGGTCCATGCACCGATTGAGGCGCAGGTGTCTCCTGGGCTGCAATGGTCGTCAGCTGTGGTCAGCGCGTAACACACAGGATGACCTACGCGATCCTATATTCCTCTGCCACACACTGACTCAGACACATCGACAAGCTGGTTTTAAGCAGCACTCACCGTCGCATTGAGAGTGCGGTCCGTCTGCGACCACTTTCACGACCAACGCCGCGACGACGGCTGAGACAAGGGCAGTGAAAAATCGCTGAGATACCATGTTAGAATGCGAATGAGCTGGTGAACGACTGACCAGGCCATCCGTATTTAAGTCTCAGCAGCAGCCACCCTGCCTGAACGCTCGTCAGCCAGTCCCGTGGTTGCCACCAGATGCCACCGCAAGAATTCGCGGCACTTGCACGACCGCGACGCTGTCAGTCGCGCAGGAACAAACAGCCCAAGAAGGAGATTTTCGGGGGCGCTCTACGAGGATCGGCCAGGGTTGTTCCGCGAGGGGGCGTGCAGACGGCCATCTCGGGGGCATGCATGCGCGGCCATCTCGGGGACGTGCTGGTTCGTGCGATGCATTCTCGGACTTGCTTGGCTGCCGCGCCTGCCGCTGTTCTCCTGGCCAAAACTCCGCGGAGTTAGGTGCTTAACGTCAACAGGCGCGTCCTTTTTCCCAGATAGAGGTGGATGCAGGCAGTTCTGAGAATTCGAAGCTTAGAAATGCGAGGCTCGTGATCAACGGTTGGCAAATGACAGTGTGTCATCGGCGGACTGCGTGGTTCGGATTAGCCTTAGCCAGCATTGCTGCTGTTGCTGCCCGTTCGCCTAAAATAAATGATGTAGCCACTTTGAGAGGGAACTCAAGTCGTCGCATAAGCAGTCCAGACGAAGAGATCCTGTATGCGCCTCCCAGCCGGCTGGCTGGTGTTGCCAGATAGGACGCCGGCTCAGTAACCCTCCAGTACTCCTCTCGTTCGGACCAAACGCCGCCGCGGTGCTTTACCGTTCAGCTAAATAGCCGTGGGCGTGAGCAGACGTCCCGTAGTATGTGCACCCGCCACACGGCTCAACTTACCGCACGGCAGTCCACGACACCAATACCAGACTCGCGGGCGGACGTTTCCGCCAGCTAAATGGTCGCAAAGCAAGTCGTACGGGGAGCAGGCTCGCCAGAGCCCATCAAGAAAAGGCAGCCACCCGAGCGTCGAACTCGGCGCTCCGCGCAGGCGCCAGCCAGAGACAGTCCAGGGTTGCCGCACGCACGAGGCGTACGCCGGCGCAGGCTACTTTCCCTGCTGCGGTGCTTGCCGTCCAACCAAACAACAGTCGGGCTATCGGTTGGGCAGGCGGCCGCGAAAAAGCAGCCACTTCGAGAGTCGAACTCGGCTCTCCGCGCAGGCGGTCCGTGCAGCCCAGCTGCCTGCCGCGCTGAGCCTGCCGTCCAGCCAAATCGGCGGGTGTTGCGAAAAAGCGGCCACTCCGAGAGTCGAACTCGGCTCCCCGCGGGGGCGGTCCAACCAAGGCGGCCGACGGACTGCTCCTAACCCGGTCCCCGACCGGACCACCGCGCCGCGGTGCTTGCCGCTGAGCCAAATGGCCGCACGGTGCTGGGTTTGCTGGCCGCCGAACCAACGCGCCGGCTGTTGAAACCAGCACAACATTGCATACAAGAATTAGCCTCGATGCGCTATGGTTTCTAGATCAAACATGAGCAAACGAAAGCTGGATGTATGCTTAATATACGAGTAACCCCACAATACTGGCTTTCCTCGTGTCGCACGCGAAAAAGCGGCCGCTCCGAGAGTCGAACTCGGCTCGCCGCGCAGGCGGTCCACGCGGAGGCAACAGGGGCTGAGCGCAGCTGCCGGCGAACCGGCGCTGAGACTCGTCTGCCCCCCGCCGGACCAATCTCGCCGCGGCGCTTTGCCGTTAAGCTAAGTGGCCCTGGGTGTGCGCCGCAGAGGAAGCCGGGGAGGAATTGAGGCGTCTCGCGCCGAATGGGAGAGCCAAACCGCCTGGGTGATGGAGGGCACGGCATAGACGCGACCGAGGACCGAGGTGTTGCGGGTTGTTGCAGTAATGCAGTCAATCTGAACAAGTGCCAGATGACTGGGTTCTATAGGGTTCTATCGACATCGCATGAAATTATTCACGCAGAAGCCCACCTTGCAAGTGGCGTGATTAAATCAGGGGGAGTCGAGGGGCGCGATCGACGTGCCTTTGTCGAGAGATAGCCAAGTGCCGTCTTGGGACTTCAGTAACTAGGGAGTCGCGTGCGCATGCTGACCGTGGACGCGACTGTCCGCGGAGTGCCTCGGTGATAGGAAGACAAGGAATAGAAGCGTGACCGCGTTTTTGTGCTTGGAATGAAGACAGCTCGCAGAGCACGCTGAACAGCTGTCAGGCGCGAGTAACAAAGAACAAGGCGGTGCTGTCAGTTCTGTGGCGACGCCGCGTGTCGGGAGCCGCAGAATGTTGATCAGCGTTCGTTCTCGGGCGAGGTCACCGCAGTCACGAGCGTGCTCCAAGCAGGACAGCGAGAGGCCTTGGGGTTCGCAGGCGCCGGCGTGACGAGAAGCAGGCAAGAACGCATCGAGGACGCAATGAAGGGAGAGCAGGCCCAAAAAGGCAAGTTGCGAACATTGTTGATTGGTTACGTGATGCCGTAACGCCAACAATGAAAGATGTGCCTCCGCGCTGTCCCGATTTGTGACCTTCCGAAGGGGGACGCCATTCCAATGGGCGACCCCGCGCATTGTTGGATCGTACAAAAGCCTGGAGTGGAGATGGCAAACCGCAGCATTCTCTGAGCCAGTCTCGTCTCTGCTACCCTTTCTCTTCTCTTCTGCGACATCGCGACATCCTCCAGCGACTTTCTCCGACGACACTTGTCATCTTCTCCATTCGCCTGCTTGTATTCATTCACCTTGTTCTTCGCTTACTTTCTGCTGTATCATTTCATTCTACTGTGAGCAGCACAACACCCCTTCATCCCAATCCATCCTAACCCGTCACAGAATCGTACCACCACCTAACCCAGCCTAATAAATACCCCACCCGCCATGTCCGCCCACCCCCAGACCCAGACGATCGCCCACACACCGCCCATGCACCTCCCCTACCCCTTCCTCGCCCAGCCGCCCAAGCACAAGCGCCGCCCCGCCCCCGCCCCCGCCCCGGCCGCGCCGCTCCCCCCGCCGCCCGCGAGCCCCATGACGAAGATCTCCCTCTGGGCGCAGCGCGTGCAGCCCGGCTCGCCCGCGCCGCGCAGCCCGTTCGGCGCGTCCCCCCTCGCCCCCCCTCCCATGCGCACGCCGAGCACTGCGGGCGCAGGCGAGTTCAAAGTCGACCTCGCGAGCGTCGGGTACGCGGCCATGTTCGTCTCCTTCGCCTCCGCCCCGCTGTCCGCCAAAACGCCCACTCCCGCGCCCATGTCCACCAAGCAGACGCTCCTCCGCCCGCGCTCGAATTCGACCTCGGCCGCGAAGCCGAAAAGGACGCACGCGCTCCCCGCGCCCGCCGCCAACGACGTGGCGCTCGTGCAGCTGCTCGACGGCGGGAAGGCGCCGCTGGCCCTGCGCGTGCCCGACGAGGCCGAGGCGCTCGAGTACCGCCCGCTCCTCTCCCCGCCGTGCCCCAGCACCGCGAGCACGAGCGCGTGGGTCCGGTTCAGCGCCAAAAGCGGGCTCTCGCTCGACTTCGGTGGGAACGCGAACAGAGAGAGCGTGGATTCGGACCTGCGCAGCGCGCGCGCGGTGCTCCCGCGCGAGGCGGACCCCGCCGTGCCGACCTCCCTCCCGCCCGCGCTCCGCAGCAGGAACATCCTCGCCGTGCCCGCGCGCGGCGGCGGTGTGGGCGGGCGGAACCCCGCGTACCTCGCGGAGATCGAGCTCGCGTTTCCCAAGACGCCCACCTCCCCCTCTGGTTTCCCCGCCGCACCGAAAAGCGCGAATGGCAGTGTTAGGAAACGCCGCGGGAGCACGCGCGGGCGGGGGCGCAGGCCCGCGCCGCTGAACCTCGCGCCGCTCCCCGCGCCGCCAGTCAGCCCGCGCGGCGAGTTCCTCGGCGCGTCGTTCGCGCCGTCCCCCTGCTCCCCGCGTGCCTCGCCCTCCCCCCGTGCCTGTTCCCGCTCTCGCACCCGGCTTGCTCCCAAACAGAAACGCGCGCCCATCCCCGCGCCGCCCTCCCCTGCCGCGCGCAAGGACTCCTCCGGCTCCGACGCGACCCTGTGCGCCCCCGCCGAGGAGAAGCTGCAGAAGGCGGGCGCGGTCTGGGAAGCGGAGGTCGGGGCGGGGCGGAGGGTGGTGCGGAAGAAGCCGAGCATGGCGCTGCGCGGGGTGCGGCGCATGTTCGGGCGCGCGTAGACGAACGCGCGACGAAAAAGGAAAAAGGACCTGTGTATACCCCTCTACCTCTATATCCCTATTTCTGGCTGGACCATATCTGTACCGCGCGCTACCCCCTCCTCGTAGATAATCTGTTTGATGTTGTATGGTGTAATGTGTACGTGTACGCGTGCGTTGTTACTTATAGTGCTTATAGTCCCCGCTCCCCGCGCCAGTTAGCCCGCGCGGCGAGTTCCTCGGCGCGTCGTTCGCGCCGTCCCCCTGCTCCCCCTCCCCTCGTGTGCGTTCGCGCTCGCGCTCCCGGCTTGCCCCCAAACAGAAACGCGCCCCCATCCCCGCGCCGCCCTCCCCAACTGTGCGCAAGAATTCGGAAAGCAGCGACGCCACCCTGTGCGCGGGCTCCGATGCAGAGGGGGGGAAGCTGCAGAAGGCGGGCGCGGTGTGGGAGGCGGAGGTCGGGGCGGGGCGGAGGGTGGTGCGGAAGAAGCCGAGCATGGCGCTGCGCGGCGTGCGGCGCATGTTCGGGCGCGCGTAGGCGTGCCCTGCGACGGCAAGACAAAATAAGACAGGAACGCTACAAAAGTAGACTGTTTATACCCTATCTCTATATCTATATCCCTCTCTGGCTGGACCATATCTGTACCGCGCGCCACCCCCTCCTCGTAGATAATCTGTTTGATGTTGTATGGTGTAATGTGTACGTACGCGTGCGTTGTTGCTTATAATGCTTATAGTCGTGTAATTGATCTAATTGGTTGGCTCGATCTCGTCGTGTGGTTTCGGTTCGTGATTGGCTGTGCGTCTTGCTGTGGCTCACCGTCGATATCGGCTCGTCAGTGATCTCTCGGGAACAGGTATTATCCCGCATAGCAGGATATTCGAAGTGGCCAACAGTTTGGTGAGCTGTTCTTGAAGCTGATGTCACGAGCGTGTTGGAATCTGCCACTCACACTGGGTTGGACACCGTGACCAACCTTTGCACCAACTTCCCATGTCGCTCACATCCCATACTCACGAACCGCTGCTTCTTGTCTTTACTCTGATGGGACGTGTAACTGATGATCTCTCGACAGGCGTTATGATATTGCAGAACAAGCACTGAAGACCAAGCAGGGAAAATTCGAAGAGACGCCAACCGCGGGAATGGCTTATATAATGCCGATCCCTGCACGCTCGGCACGCCTCCACTCGACGTCTGCACATGCCACCACTTCCTCGCCACGAGCGCATCGGGCGCATCAGCGTGTCCAATGCCAGTCTCGCACATTTTTAGCAGCGATGCATGCGCTGGAAGCACGGCGCACCACGGCCGATGCCCAGCGCTCTTCGGCCGCGAATCCGATGCACACGTCTACATGTACAACCGCTGCAGTCCCTGTGATGTTCTGTGATCGGAGAATTTGGACTGCCGTTCGCAAGCGGGCACGGCAAGCCCAGCAGAGCGCGCTGCTCCGAGGATGTCTCGCTCAAACTGGCGCTTCACCGAGATGGCCTTCCAGTGTCACCTGCGTGCCTCCCATTCGCCCGGAACAACCCTGGGCGATCTTCGTGCGGTGCCATATCACAGAACATCTCCTTCTTAGGCCGTTTTTTCCTGCATCTCTGACAACCTCCTGCATATGCCCCGAATTCGATTGCTGTGACGTCTCGTGGTGCGATCATGGGATGAGCTCATATCTATGACGAGAGCATTAATGGAGCGCTTAAATACAGATAGCTCGAGAAGCCTCCAGCCCAGCTCATCCCAGCATGATATCCCAGCGATTCTTCACCGCCCTCGTCTCAACCGTTGTCGCGGCTTTGGTCATGCGAGTCGTCGCAGACGGACCCCACTCTGAATGCGATGGTGAGTGCGCTCAATGCAGATCTATCAACGCGTCTAATCTGATGCGTTGCAGCGGAGTATAGGATCTCGTGAATGATTTCGCGCCTTGCTACGCACCAAAACATCTGAGACGACTATTACAGCCCGGGAGACACCTGCGCCTCAATAGGCGAGTGGAGCGGGCTTACGCCCAGCCAGATCGAGGCCTTGAACCCTGGCGTGAACTGTAAGCCCCCCTTTCGAGTGTACCGGGCAGCACTGACGATACTCCCGGAATTCAGGCAGTGTATCGCTTGCGCCTTTGGTTGGCCATTACTTTTGCATGTCGTGTCAGTCTCCGCCAGCCTCCGGCTTCACGCTCTGACCTCTTCTTGTCCAGCTTTCACGCCTGGGTGCACGCACTGGGTAACGACCCTGTCGAACGACACCTGCGCCTCTGTGGAGGCGGAATGGGAGATCACGCTGGCGGTCTTCACGAACCTGAACGACAATCTCGATAGCAATTGCGATAACTTTGTGCCGGGGCAACAGGTAGACAACCACGTCCGCTGCTTCTTGGATGAGACGTCACTGACGCTCTTCTTTGCAGTACTGTGTCAGCGTGGATGAATGCTATCTCGGAAACGACGACCCTTGCTGCACGCCTGAGGGGGGGCCGGACTGCCCGTAACCTCTTCCGCGAATTGCAGAGGAGGCGGAGTTGCTTGTTTTATTGTCGTCTATTTCACGATACAGGAGATTGTATGCGTGGAATTACTAGGTCATAATGTTAAGGTTTGCAACACAAAACACTAGCGGCGACGACTCCTCAAATGCTTGTTAAGGAGAAAAGGCAGCAAGGCGAGAAATGTAAGTGCATCGGGTTTATACATATGCCAAAATAAGCGAACTGATAATCAGTCAGCAAACAAGGTAAGCACATTAGGAACGGTAGCGAACTCGGCGTTTGCAGAACCTGATATCTCAATCTATCATCCAATTCTTTCATCATTTGATTTCAGCAGGTTAGTATTACGACATTCACTTTACCAAACCACAAACCCGCCTTTCAGGCTCGCGCTTGCTTCATTTGCCCAGATGCCGTTCCCTCTCCTCCACTCGCGCTGCCACTTGCCCACACTGGAAAAGGCCTCTATCTGTGGTGCCCGCCCTCTACGGCTGCGGCTGCTCGACGGCTGGACGACGCCCCTTGTCCTGCACGCGCCCGGCGAACTTGCCGAGCGGGGGTATGCTTCGGTGCAAAGAGCGACTTGTCTGCTGCCTTTGGGTTCAATGAGAACGGGATCAAGGAGACTGTCCACTCGGGCCTGCGCAATGGCCCGACAGACGGACGCCGCAGTGAGTACCTCGCTCCTGGCACCCGCGCTCCCATGTCCGGGCGCGCGTACGCGGGCCCCGAAGAGTGCAAGAAGTGAACCATGGCTTTATACGCGTCTCGGTATTTCGCTCTTTCTGGACCAGAACTGTACCCCTCACAATGCTCCTACAAGCTACTTGTATCTTGTTGTCCAGATTTGGGGCGCTTGCAAAACTGGTTGTTTCAGGCTCACCGATGCGTTCACCGAGTTCGCGTCTGCTTTGCGCAGTTCCTCGCGGGCGAATATTAGTATTCTTGCATACCACGTGGCACGAACGCAATGGGTTCTGGGCCCCGTGTATATTTGCGCTATGGGCGCGCTGGGTTCCTGGTCTCGTTCCATGTCAGAAAACACAGCTGGCAGCAGTCTCTATAGACATCAGTGATTTCCCCATACGAGTCACGCAATTCGCCGAGCTGCCAGAGCTTCTCTGCGCTATGTACTCTTGATGCAAGCTTAAAGAAGCTTGCTGTTGCGGGCGTGTTGGAATCTGTCCGATTCTGTCGCGCACAGTTAGTAGATGTCTTGCTGACTTGTAAATGTCCTGGAATTCCACGTTGCTCACATCTCGCTTCTCGCGCAGTATTGTGATTGAAATCTATTCTGATCCCTGGTTGGTGCCCGTGATAGACTTTCTGGATAGGCTTTAGGTGTGAAGCATTGGTGCAGAACAAGTCAAGGGCACAGGTGGCGGAGCGGTGGGAACCGCGGGAATTTCTTACATAACACACAAATACCGTTAACGCTCGGCACAGCCCTTTGCTGGACGTCTACACATGCACCACTCTCTCGCCACGGGCGCATCAGTATATCTGATGGTTAATCTTGCACTCGTTTAGCAGCGACGCATGCTCTAGAAGCACTCAGCAACAGGGCCCACGCCCAGCTTTCCTCGGCTCTGGACGTACGCACGGGCGGTTTTCAGCGCCAGCCGACGGGAAGATATCTACATCATGCGATGGGTTCCAATCTGCCTAAATCGATTTTGAGTTTGGATGCAGCCCTGTGATGTTCAGCAGTCCTGGCGGATCGGAAAATCTGGGCTGCCATTTGCAGGGCAACGACAGAGCGGCAAGCCCGGCTGCCAGCGCGAACACCCAGTGAAAGCCAATGAAGGGCTTGCACTGCTCCGAGGATGTCTCGCTCAAACTGGTACTCCACCGAGATGGCCTTCCGGTGTCACCTGCGTGTCTCCCATTCGCTCCGGAACAACCCTGGCCGATCCTCGTACAATGGCATATCACACGAAAATCTCCTTCTTAGGCCGTTTTGTCCTACGTCTCTGACAACGCCCTGCACATGCTCCGAATTCGACTGCTTTGGAGTCTTGTGGTGCGGTCATGGGATTAGCTCATATTTGTGACGAGGGCGTTGAGAGTATTATCAAGCCATGGTGTCTGACACGCATGTAAGAGTTTAAATACAGATAATTGAGTAAGCTTTCTGCCCAACTCATTTCAATATGTTTTCTCAGCGATATATCACTGCCCTCCTCTCAACCGCCGTCGCGGCTTTGATCGTGGGGGTTGCCGCAAACGGACCTCACTCGGAATGTGATGGTGAGTTCTGCGTGGCTCAAATCTATCCAGATGTCTAATTCGATGCGTGGTAGAGGAATACCGGATTTCGTAGGTCATCTCGTGACTTATGCATTGACGACAGCTGAGATTATCATTGCAGCAAGGGAGACACCTGCGCCTCAATAGGCGAATGGAGCGGGCTTACCCCGAGCCAGATCGAGGCCTTGAACCCTGGCGTGAACTGTAAGTTTCCCCATCGAGCGTGCCGAACAGCACTAACAAGACCCCGCGGAGTTTAGGCAGTGTATCGCTAGCCCCTTTGATTGGCCATTACTTCTGCATGTCGTGTCAGTCCCAGCCCCGGCCTTCCGCATCGCGATCTGACCTCTTCTTGCCCAGCTTACACGCCTGGTTGCACGCACTGGGTAAATACCCTATCGAACGACACCTGCGCCTCTGTAGAAGCGGAGTGGGAGATCACGCTGGCCGTCTTCACGAACCTGAATGACAACCTCGACAGCAATTGCGATAACTTTGTACCGGGGCAACAGGTAAACCACCCGCTGCTTCTTGAGTGAGCTGCCATTGATACTTTCCCCCTGCAGTACTGTGTCAGTGTTGACGAATGCTACCTTGGAAACGATGACCCTTGCTGTCTGCCTGACCAGACTTGCGCATGATCTCCTCCATGAATGGTGGAGGTGATATTGCATGCTTTAAAAATCTATAAATCCTAGTATGCATATAGGAGATCGTATGCATGAGATTACTGGGTCATAGTTTCACGCTCTCGTTTGATGTTGGGCATTGGTGTAGGTTGTAGCATTACGTAATTAACTGTAACCAACGATCTGCACGTGCGCAACCTGCCTTTTTGAACGTTGCTCAGATCCCCTATGGGCATTTCCACTCGCTTATTGACACGCCGCTCTTGTGTTGCAGTATACGAAACCTTCTTGCTGGGATGCTTGGAGAATGACCTGGCTGTGGGGACCTCGATTAGGAACGTCGATGAACATTCCGCGACTCCCGATAAGCGGCGTCCTCACCGAACTGACAGTGAAAGCCCCACAATGCTTGGCTCTTTGTTATCCTCAACTGGAAACTGCTCAGCGGGTCGGTGTATGCTATCTTCGTTCCAAGCACAAAACGTGATCACGATTCTACTCCTTGTCTTCCTCATCACCCAGGCATTTCGTGGGCAGTTGTGTCAATGGTCAACATGCTCACACGACTCCCGGGTTCAACCGAAGGCTCAGATGAAGATCAGCATTGACTCTTCCATTGCGGCACAAAAACGCATCGACAGTGTGCCCTTAAATTCCTCTGGGGGGCACAATCAGGGCTATTTAGCTTAATGATAAAGTAGCGCCCGGTAGACTGCATCCAAGCGCAAAAAAAGTTGGTCACGCTTCATGCGCCTTGCCTTCTCCGCTCTTCTCAGTGCTTATCGCTTCATCGTGCGCTTGACAATGAGATCACCACGTCAGCTTTCGTCCCAAACTGGAGATTCTGGTGTCTGTATCTCTGAGTGGATCATACATGGGCTCAAAGCGACCTCCTCATGCGTTTGTGCGCGGCGGTGTAGGCATGCCATGGGATTTACGCCGGCATCTGCACCTGTTTAGCTTCACGGTAAAGCTGCTAAAGCCGTTTGGTTCGAATGGGGGAAATGGCCCCCTCTAGCGATGCCCAAACCGGGACACCCGCCGTCTGGATAGCTGGTGCGCTGACTTGAGTTCAATGCTCACAGTGGCCGCTCTATCTTTTGGGAACGGACGAGCAGCGGAGCTAATAAACTTGAGCAGCCCAGCCATTCTATGCGACAATATATTCTCGGGCCCCTTGCTGCCGTGCAGCTTCGAACTCCAGAGCCCAAAAGACAATGACAGCTTCCCAAACTGTACATGCACCTCTATCTGGGTATAAACAACCTGGATCACGCGCAATAACTCATAAGAGCCTGTGCCGCAGAATGGCCCAGCAAACACGACTGCCCAGCAGAAGCCGCGCTCTCCGAGGATGTCTGGCCGGAACAACCCTGGCCAATCCTCGTAGTGTCGACTACAAAAATCTCCTTCTTAGGCTGATCTGTCCTACGTATCTGACATCGTCTTGCACATGCCTCGCTTCTTGCTGCGCATCGGGTGGCAGTCATGGGGCTGGCTGACGCGAGCGCTGAGGGTATTATCAAGCCAGGGTATCTGACGCCCACGGAGTGCTTAAATACGGACGGCCCAGAAGCTCCTTCAGCTCATTCCAACATGCTATCTCAACGATTTTACACTGCCCTGCTCTCATCGGTCGTCGCGGCTTTGATCGTGCGGGTTGTCGCAGATGGGCCGCACTCTGAATGCGTTGGTGAGTGCTGCACAACACAAACCTGTCAATGCATCTAAGCCTAAGCATGACAGAGGAGGATGAGATCGAGTAGGTCGTCTTGTGTCTTACCTGCCGATAATACCTGAGACGCCCATTCAGAGCAGGCGACTCCTGTGCCTCGATAGGCGAATGGAGCGGGCTTACCCCCAGCCAGATTGAGGCCTTGAACCCTGGTGTGAACTGTACGTCTCCCTATCGCGCGCGCGAGCAGCACTGACCGTATACCGCGGATTCTAGGTAGTGAATCGCTGGCCCCTTTGATTGGCCATTATTTTTGTTTGCTATGTCAGCTAAAGAAACGACCTTCCGTACCACGTTCTGACGTCTTCTTGCAGCCTACCAGCCCGGGTGCACGCATTGGGTGCCTACCCTGTCCAACGACACCTGCGCCTCCGTGGAAGCGACGTGGGAGCTCTCGCTGGCTGACTTCACGAACTTGAACGACAACCTCGACAGCAATTGCGACAACTTCGTGCCCGGGCAACAGGTAAACTGGTCGCTGCTTCTTGCGAGCTGTTCTTGATCGATGCCCTTTCTCTGCAGTATTGCGTCAGCGACGAGGAATGCTATCTCGGAAACGATGACCCTTGCTGCCTGCCTGATCAGCAGTGTGCATGATCTCCCCGCGAACTTTAGAGGAGGTGGTGTTGTCTGTAACAAATTATATCGGGATGCAGAGATTGTATGGGATTGCTGTGTCGAAATACCGTTCTTTCGTTCGATTCAGGCCAGTCGGTGCACATAATATTACGGCATCACGCAACCAAACCGCAATGCGCACAACCTGCCTTTTTGGGCACGCACTCGCTTCATCTGCAACCGCGATGTGCGTCCTTTCCTCCAGGAGCGCTGCCACTTGGGCATATGAGGGCCTCTCTCTGTGGCGTTCACTGTTCTCGGCTAGGGTCGCCTAAGCATTTTGTCGTACCACTCCAAGTACAGAAACGTGGTCACCCATTTGCCCTCGTCGCTCGATGCGTTCTCGCTTGCTTCTCGTCACGCCGACGCTTGCAAACTCCAAGGCCTCTCGTTGCGGTGCTTAGAGCACATCCGTGGTTGCGGCAATCTGACCCGAGAACGAATGTTGATCAGCATTCTGCGGCTCCCGACATGCGGCGTCGCCACCGAACTGACAGCACCGCCTTGTTCTTTGTTGCCTCAACTGACAGCTGCTCATCGCGCTCCTGCAAGCTGTCTTCATTCCAAGCACAAAAACGCGGGCATGCTTCTATTCCTTGTCTTCCCTATCACCAAGGCACTTTGCGGGCAGTCGCCGCAACTTAATACCGTCAACATACTCACGCGACTCCCGAATTACGAAGTCCCAAGACGGCACTGGGCTATCTCTCTCGACAAAAACACGTTGATCACGCCCCCTAGCGCCCCCTGGTTTAATCGCACCACTTGCAAGGTAGGCTTCTGCGTGACTAATTCGATGCGATGCTGATAGAGCCCAGTCATCTGGCACTTGTTCAGATTAATTGCATTACTACAACAACTTGCAACGCCTCGGTCACACGTCTATGCCGTGCCCTCTATCACCCAGGCACTTTGGCTCTCCCATTCGGCGCAAGACGCCTCGATCCCTCCTTGGCTTCCCCTGCGGCGCACAACCAGGCCCACTTAGCGTAACGGCAAAGCGCCGCGGCGATATTGGTCCGGCGCGGGGCAGACGAGACTCAGTACCGGCCCCGACGGCAGCTGCAGCTCAGCCCCTGTGGCCTCCGCGTGGACCGCCTGTGCGGGGAGCCGAGTTCAACTCCCGGAGTGGCCGCTTGCTTTTTCCGCAGCGCCAGGTCAAGCCACGCACGCCGCCCGATAGTGCATCATTCACACTCTCTGGCAGGCCATTTAGCTTAACGAAGCTGGTTCGGGTAGTGTGCGCCTCGCGTGGACTGCATACGGCGAGTCGAGTTTGCGGCCCGCTGTCATTTTTGCGTGTTGACCGCGTTTCAAGCGCGGAAGCACGGTCGCGATGTAGAGTACATGCGCTGTCTTCTGCATTCCAGGCACTTTGCGGGCAGAAGCGTCGGCCTCGTTCACATGCCCTCGCGACTCCAGGGTTCCGCAACCTCACAACAGCTGCAGCATCTGTACTTGCTTTCATCTGGGCACAAGACGCGTCGATTGCGTGTCATTCTCTCGCTCTGGTGGAGGAAAATTGGGGCATTCAGCTTGATGGTGATGTAGCGCTCGGCATATTGGTGCGTGTTGACCGCTTTTAAGCACAAAACACCGCCACGCCTCTAGGTTTCTAAGCCTTCTTCGCTCTGGCCCTCGCCGGCAATCGCACCATCCTCGCTCAGCACACTCAGCTATCGCTCCATCGTGCGCTTGGCAATAAGAGCATCGCAGCAACGCTCGGGGAAAACTGGCGATTCTGGCGCCAAGATTCGAGTGGACCGTACATATGCTTATAGCGGTAGTCGCCTCGTGCGTTTGCGCGCAGCGGGGAGGCACGACCTGGGCTCGCGCTAACATCTGCAGCTGTTTGACTGCACGGTAAAGCTGCTAAAGCTCAGCGATGGCATTGGGGAAGAATGGGGGAAATAGCTCCAGTCGGGACCCCCACCTTCTGGAGTCTGGACTGCCAGTGGTCTAAACGAGTTCGATGTCCGAGGTGCCCGCTCTATCTTTGGCGGGCGGGTGAGCAGCGGAGCTAATGCTGCCCGGCCGTTCTGGGCAGCGACAATATATTTGGACTCCCGCTGCCGTTCGCAGCTAAGTTCCAAAGCCCAAATGGCAATGGCAATGGCGACTTGCACTTGCTCCTCCGTCTGCGCACACAGAGCGTCGTTTGCGCACTCACTCATACGAGCCTGTGTTACAGAATAGCGCAGCAAACGTGGCTGCCAGCAGAAGCCGCACTTCCGAGGACGTCTCACCGGAACAACCTTGGTCGATCCTCGTAGTCTCGCCCGCCAAAAATCTCCTTCTTGGGCTGTTTTTTCCTGCGTTTCTGACACGTCTGCACACGTCTGCTTCGTGCTGCGGCAGTCATGGGGCTGGCTGACGTGAGCCCTGAGGGTGTGTTCTGCATACGCCCCGAATTCGATTGCTTAGGCATTTCATGGGCCGTCATGGGATTAGTTCATGTCCATGACGAGAGCATTGAGACCATTATCAAGACAGGGTGTCTGACGCCCACGGAGCGCTTAAATATGAGTGGTTGGGAGCCTTTTACCCAGCTCATTCTAAGATGCTATCTCAGCGATTCTCCACGGCTCTCCTCTCAACCGTCGTCGCGGCTCTGATTGTGCGAGCTGTCGCAGACGGGCCGCGCGCTGAATGCGACGGTGAGTGCGCAGCACACTAGCCTGCCAATATGCCTAACTCGATGAGCGGTAGAGACCTACTTGATCGAGTAGGTCGTCTTCCGTCTCACATACCGATAGCAGCTGGAAGTATTGCAGCCCAGGTGACACCTGCGCCTCGATAGGCGAATGGAGTGGGCTCACACCCAGCGAGATTGAGGCCTTGAACCCCGGCGTGACCTGTACGTCTCCCTATCGCGCGCGCGAACAGCGCTGACCAATACCGTGGATTTAGGTGGCAAGACATTGGCCCCCTACGTCGGCCGCTATTTCTGCTTGCGAAGTCAGCCCCAGCCACGTCTGTCCGCATCGCGCTGACCTCTTCCTGCAGCTTGGACGCCCGTGTGCACACACTTTGTGACTACCCTATCAAACGACACCTGCGCCTCCTTGGAAGCGACATGGGAAGTCACGCTGGCTGACCTTTTCAGCCTGAACGACAACCTCGACAGCAACTGCGACAACTTTGTGCCAGGGCAACAGGTACACCAATCGCTGCTTCTTGTGAGCTGCTATTGACGCCCTTTTTGCAGTACTGTGTCAGCGACCAAGAATGCTATCTCGGAAATGATGACCCGTGCTGCTTGCCTAATGAGCAGTGCGCATGATCTCCTCCGCGGATTGCAGAGATGGCGTTGCTTTTTATCATAATAGATATTGGGATACAGTGATTGTATGCATATGCATGAGACTATTCATCAGCAAAATATGAAATCGCTTAGAGACAGCTTGCGCGGCTTAACGCCAGCTTGGCCAATACATACCTTGAGAATTGGCTTGGGAACGACTTTTAGTAGCTTTTAGTGCATTTTCGGCACTAAAAGACAACTTTAAGTGCCCCACAAGCTCCCACAAGGCATGTTTGTCACAAGCACCGAATAAGCTAATTCATATTTTCCTGATGTTGGGTCGTAGTTTTATTTCTTCATTTGATGTTCAAGTTGGTCACGGTACGTGTTACTGGGTCATGATTGAATTCTTTCGTCATTTGATTTGGGCGGTTTGCCTGCAGAATGAAATGCCCCGGCGGAGGCGGCAGTGGTCACGAAGAGACTGAGAACGACGCTCAATGGTGTGCGGTGCTTGTCAAAGCGCACGTAGGCGTACGCACACTGTGGGTGACAGTATTGCTATACTTGATGAGTCACGAGCGTGTTGGAATCTGTCCGATCCAGTTTCACATATCTCACCGTTAGATCCCTCGCCCACATGCGAAGTACTTAGGCCCTGGTTGCTCATACACTGCCTCGCACGTAGCGTTGTGGTTGAAAATCATGCATATTTCTCTGTTGGAAGTCTGTGACAAATTCTCTAGTTAGGCGTTGGCTCTGAGGGTGGCGCGGGAATCTCTTACATAATGCGCAATGCCGAGCGTTTAACCATCAACGGCACGGCCCGTTCCTCAATGTCGACACTTGCACCACTCCCTCGTCACGAGCGCATCGGTATATTTCATGGTTAATCTCAAACATATTTAGCAGCGACGCATGCGCTGGAAGAATCCAGAACTGTTGCCCAGCTTTCCTCGGTTCTGGACGGACAAATGCAACTGTTGTGGGCACGGGCGGTTTGCAGCGCCAGTCGACGGAATGATCACTGCGTCACGCGATAAATTCCAGTCCACCTGGATCGATTTTGAGTTTGATTACAGCACTGTGATCTTTAGCTGTCCTGGCGGATCGGATGAGCTGGACTGCCATTCGCAGGGCAAGCACTAAGCGGCAAGCACGGCTGCCAGCTCAACAGCCCATTGAAGAGCTCGCGCTCCTCAAGGATGTCTCGTTCAAGCTAGTTCACCGAGATGGCCTTCCGATGTCACCTGCATGCCTCCCACTTGCTTCGGAACAACCCTGGCCGATCTTCGTACAATGATATATCACACGAGAATCTCCTTCTTGGGCCGTTTTCTCCCTACGTATCTGAAAACTTCCTGCACATGCCCCGAATTCGATTGCTTTGGCATCTTTTGGTGCGGTCATGGGATGAGCTCAGATCCATGACGAGAGCATTGAGAGCATTATCAAGCCAGGGTGTCTGACGCGCACGGAGCGCTTAAATACGGATGTGATTGGGAAGCCCTCCGCCCAGTTCATTCCAGCATGGTATCTCAGCGATTCCTCACCGCCCTCGTCTCAACCGTTGTTGCAGCTTTGATCGTGCGGGTTGTCGCAGACGGACCGCACTCTGAATGCGTTGGTGAGTGCTGTGCAACACAAATTGTCAATACGCCTAATTCGATGCATGGCAGAGGAGGACAGGATCGAGTAGGTCACTTCAAGTTGTGTCTCCCGTAGTAATAACAGCTGAGAGGACGATCGCAGCCCAGGAGACACCTGCGCCTCGATAGGTGAATGGAGCGGGCTTACCCCCAGCCAAATTGAAGCCTTGAACCCCGGCGTGAACTGTACGTCTCCCTATCCAGCGCGCAAACAGCACCAACCATATACCGCGCATTTTAGGCAGCGAATCACTGGCGCCCTTGGTTGGCCATTATTTTTGCTTGAGATGTCAGTCCCGGTCACGTCACTGCCGCATCGCGTTTTGACTTCTTCTTGCAGCTTATACGCCCGATTGCACGCACTGGGTGACTACCTTATCCAATGACACCTGCGACTCCGTGGAAGCGACGTGGGAGGTCTCGCTGGCCGATTTCACGAACCTGAACGACAACCTCGACAGCAACTGCGACAACTTTGTGCCCGGGCAACAGGTAGACCAGTCGCTGCTTCTTGTGAGCTTCTATTGATGTCATTTTTTGCAGTACTGTGTCAGTGACGAAGAATGCTATCTCGGAAACGATGATCCTTGCTGCCTGCCTGATCAACAGTGCGCATGATCTCCTCCATGAATTGCAGAGGAGGTGGCTTGGCTTGTTTATATCATCTTTATATACTACCAGTAGGCATACATGAGATTGTGTGCATGAGATTACCAGTGCTGGGTCGTAGTTTCAATCTTTTGTTTGATGTTGGTGTACATGCCATTACGGCATTACGTAAGTACTTGTAATCAACAATGCCTTTTTTGAAATGCGCTCCCCTAAGCGTTTCCGCTTATCGTTACACCGCGCTTGTGTAGTATACGAAGGCTTCTTGCTGGGATGCTTGGGTAACGACACTGGCTATGGGGATCTCGAGTAAGAATGAACGCTGATGAACATTCCGCGACTCCCGACACGCTGCGTCTGGCGTCACCAAACTGACAGCTCCCACACAGGCTCTTTGTTATGCTCGACTGGCAACTGCTTAGAAGTTAGAACACCATTACTTGCTGTCTTCATTCCAAGCACAAAACCCGGTCACGATCATATTTCTTGTCTTCCTCATCACCGAAGCACTTGGTGGGCAGTCGCGTCAAAGGTCAACATGCTCCCGGGTTCTGAAGGCTCAAACCAACATTTGCTTCTCCATTCCGGCACAAAGCCGTGTCGATGCGCATCCTTAGCCCTCTGGTAAAGCACAGTTGAATCCATTTAGCTCAACGGTAAAGCAGCGCGACGACGTTGGTCCCCGGGTTACTCGTCGAGTGGTGGCTCGTGTGGATTGCGTATGCGCGAGTTGGGTCCGAGTCTCAAAGTGGCCGCTAATCTTTTGCGTGTTGACCACATTTCAAGCACAAACGCACAGTCACGCTTCTGTTACGTGTCTTCTTTACTCTAGGCGCCTCGCCAGTAGTCGCGTCAACTTCGGTCAACACGCTCACGCAATACCCAGGTTCCGAAGTCTCAAAACAGCATCGGTACTTACTTCTATCTGGGCGCAAATCCGCGCCGATGTGCCCTCCAACGCCCGCGGCGGCGTGCCGTCGACTCCCTCTGCGCGAAGGCTTTCCGCCGCGAGTCTCATGATAAGTGCCGCCAACTATGCACCGCGCCGCCGCGAATGTGGCTGCGAAATATAACTCAGCGTCTGCCGCTTCTGATAACGATATCAAACCGACATCCATAACGGCTGGCGCGCGCAGCTATGTATGTAGCGCGGCGGCATAGGTCCGACGGGGCGCCGTGGCCTCAGCCGAGTACTTCCGCGTGGACCGTCCATGCGCCGAGCCAAGTTCGAATCTCGGAGTCGCCGCGCTGTTGCGCAGTGTGTTTTCAACGCGGCTACCGGTCCTACCGCGATACTGTGCTGGGCTAATCGGATGTGTGGACGAGGTGCGAGTCGGTTGTAGCAGGTCTAGGAGAGACTGATCATGCTGATCCCAGAATGGCTGGCGCACACAGTTGTGTATGCTATCAACAGCCCTGCAGACCTAGCATGGCCATTTAACTTAGCAGCAGAGCAGAGCGGCGGCATTGGTCTGGGAAGGGTCCCGCGAGGTTTAACGAGCGCGTGTTTGTACCACCGCTTGAACCGCATGTGCACCGAGTTGAGTTTGACTCTCGGATTGGCTGCTATTTTTTTGGCAGGCTGGCGGAGCGGCTAAGCAGCGCGGCGGCATTGGCCTGAATGGGGCCCCGCGACTTTGAACGTGCGTGGGTCTGTACCTCCGCTTGGACCGCCTGTGCGCCAAGTTGAGTGCGACTCTCAGAATAGCCGCTAATTTTTGGCGGGTTGCCGGGGTGGCGAGGGCGCGTGAACGCGTGCTGGTGGTGGACTTTCTGCTGCCTGACGGTGCACTGCTGTGTGCTGGCTGCATCCAAGTACAAAAACGAGGCCACGCTTCTGCTCCTTGTCTTCTTTGCTCCAGAACTTCGCCAGAAGTCGCGTCAACGTCACTCAACGCGTTCAGCACCACGCGATTCTCGCTCTGTCAACATTCGACAGCCATTTAACGTTACGGTAAAGCTGCTAAAGCGCAGCGGCAGCGTTTGCTCCGAATGGGGGATTTGGAAAGCGGGCGAGCAACAGAGCTACTGACAATTTGAACTGCCAGTTATTTTGCGCGATGGTATATCTTTTGGGGCTTCCCGTTGCTCGAATTCCTGAGCTCCAAATGACAAATGGCAAATTCTCAAAACAGCACCCGCCCCTCGATCAGCGCATGAAGAGCGCCGATCGCCACTGTCGCTCCTGAGAAACTAGGCTACGCAATAGAGGCACGTACGACTGCGCAGCAGAGGCTACGCGCGCTCCGATGATGTCTCGACGGAACAATCCTGGCTGATCTCTGTACTCTCGCCCTCCAAATATCTCCTTCTTAGGCTGTATTATCCTACGTCTTTGACAACGTCCTGCACATGTCCTGAATTCTTGCTGCGGAATCATGTGGCGGTCATGGGATTGGCCCACGAGAGCGTCGAAAGCGATATCAAGCCAGGCTGTCCGACGAGCGCAAAGTGCTTAAATACGGGTGACTCAGGAAGCCTTCCACCCATCTCATTCCAACATGATTTCTCAGCGAGTTTTCACTGCCCTCGTCTCAACCGTCGTCGCGGCCTTGATTGTGCGCGTTGTCGCAGACGGGCCGCACTCTCAGTGTGCCGGTGAGTGCCGCACGACATACGCCTATAAATACGTCTAATTCGATGCGTGGCAGAGCAGGAGCAGATTGAGTAGGCCATCTTGTGTCTTGCGCACCGATAACAGCTGAAACAGCCATCCAGAGCAGGAGACTCCTGTGCCTCGATAGGCGCATGGAGCGGGCTTAACTACAGCCAAATCGAGGCCATGAACCCTGGAGTTAACTGTACGTCTCCAGTCGAGTGCACGAACAGCACTGACCATGCACCACGGATTTTAGGTAGCGAATCGCTGGCCCCTTTGATTGGGCATTGGCTGTGCCTGTGGTGTGAGTCCCCGCCACGCCCTTTTGCATCGCTATCTGACTTCTTCCTGCAGCTTGGACGCCCTCGTGCACGCATTGGGTGACTACCCTATCCAACGATACGTGCGCTTCCGTGGAAGCGACGTGGGAGGTCTCGCTGGCTGACTTTACGAACCTGAACGACAACCTCGACAGCAACTGCGATAATTTTGTACCTGGGCAGCAGGTAAACCAGCCAATGCTTCTTGAATGAGCTATTATTGATAATATTTATTTTCAGTACTGTGTCAGCATTGATGAATGCTATCTTGGAAACGATGACCCTTGCTGCTTGCCTGATCAGCAATGCGCATGATCACTTCCGCGAAATGCCGGGACGTGGTATTGGTGTCTGTAATTGTCTATATAGTGATACAAGAGATTGTATGTGTGAGATTACTGAGTCGCAATTTCATTCTTTCGCTCGAAACGAGCCAGTTGGTGTATATGTTGTAGTGCCACGTGATCGGTCGGCGATGTGCGCGACCTGCCTTTTGGGGCACGCACTCGCTTCATTTGCAACCTCAATGTGTTCTCTCTCCTCTAGTCACGATGCCACTTGTACAAACACTTGCAAAGGATTCTATCTGCGGCGTCCAGCCTTTGCAGCTGCCAGCGCCTGAGCATTCTGCGGAGGGCACTCACCACGTGTGCCGTCGTCGCCGAATCGACAGCTTGTCTGGCACTCCACTGCCCACTGTCTCGCTCTTTGTTGCCTCGACTGACAGGTATGAGTACGCTGCGATGTGTTCATCTCATTTCAAGCACAAAAACGCAGCCGCAGCGCGTTGCTATTCTTTGCCTTCCCCATCACCCAAGCACTTCACGGGCCAACACGTCAACTTTGTTCAAAGCGCGCACACGGCCCTAGCTTGGAAAGCTCAAAACAACATTTGAATAAAAAGACACACCGATTACACTCTCTAACTCCTTCGGCCGCGTGCCGTCGACTCCCTCTGCGCGAGGCACAAAGACACGTCGATTGCGCACTCTAACTTCTAGGAACGTGTGCAGCAGAATCGCGCGGCAAGCGCGGCTGCCCTCCGAGGATGTCTCACCGGAACAACCTTGGCCGATTCTCGTGGTCTCGCCCTCCGAAAATATCCTTCTTGGGCCGTTTTGTCCTACGTATCTAACAGTCTTGCACATGCCCCTCGTACTGCGGCATCTTGTGGAGGTCATGGGATTGGCTGACGGGAGAGATGAGGGTATTATTGAAACGGTTAAATACAGATGGCTCAGGAAGCCTCCATACAGCTCATTCCAACATGGTATCTCAGAGATTTTTTACTGCCCTCGTCTCAAGCGTCGTGGCGGCCTTAGTCGTGCGGGTCGCCGCAGATGGACCTCACTCTGAATGCGATGGTGAGTGCCGCACAACCCTATGAATATATCTAAGTTGAAGCATGACAGAGGAATACATGATCGAGTAGGCCATCTTGTGTCTCGGGTACCGATCGCAGCTGAGAAAGCCATTGTAGAGCAGGAGACACTTGCGCATCAATAGGCGAATGGAGCGGGCTTACCCCCAGCCAAATTGAGGCCTTGAACCCTGGCGTGAGCTGTCAGTCTTCTTATCGAGCGCGTCGAACAGCACTAATAATACTTCACGGAATTCAGGCAGTGTATCGCTGGCCCCTTTGATTGGCCATTATTTCTGCATGTCATGTTAGTCCTTGCCACTACCTTCTGAATTACGCTCTGATCTCTCCATATCTAGCCTACACTGCCCCCTGCACGCACTGGGTAACTACCTTGTCTAACGACACCTGCGCCTCTGTGGAGGCGACGTGGGAGGTCTCGCTGGCCGACTTCACATACCTGAATGACAACCTCAACAGTGACTGCGATAATTTCGTACCCGGGCAGCAGGTAAACCGGAAACCGCTTTTTGAATGAGCTGTTATTGACAATCTTTCTTTCCAGTACTGTGTCAGCGTTGACGAATGTTATCTTGGAAACGATGACCCGTGCTGCCTGCCTGATCAGCAATGTGCATGATCTCCTCCACATATTGCAGAGGAGATGGCTCTGTTTGTTTATAACCATGTACGTAGGGATACAAGAGATTGTATACAAGAGATCGCTGAATTGTTGTTTCATCCTTTCGCTCGATACAGGCCAGTTGGCGTAAATATTACGGTATCACGTGATCGAACAACAATATTAATGTGCGTAACCTGCCTTTTTAGGCGCACACTCGCTTCGTCCGCAACCTCGATGTGTTTCCTGTCGCGCTACCACTTCCGCATACAATGCGAAGGTTCCTCTCTATATTTGAAGCTATGAGTTCCTTCCCGGAAAAACCATCCTACGGAGCAATTCGCAACTTGTGCCGCCGTCGCCGTCACCGCCGAACTGACAGTCTACAGAAGCCTTGCCACTGCCAATGCACTGCCTTGTTCTTTGTTGCCTCGACTAACGGTCATCCAGCACGTTGCCGCATGTTCATTTCAAGTACGACAATGTAGTCACGCCTCTACTTTCTGTATCTTGATCACCCCAGGCGCTCCGTGGGCAGTCGCATCAACTTCAGTCAACTGTCAACAATACTTCAATTCTGAAGCCTCCAGATAGGTGCTTGGACATTTATCTGAGCACAATAACACATTGATTCCACCTCTTAAACCTTCGTCTTCCAACCTTCAACACAAATTCCCTACATCCAGCACCAAACCTTCGATCGATTGCGGCTGTGTATTCTCACAATAAGCATCACCGTAGCATTGTCCGAATCGGTCTGGGCAGTGTGAGCGGGCTCCTTTCGCAAATATCTCTTTCTCAAGCACCATCGGCGCGTGCCTATCGTCCTAGCAGCCCGGTCCTTTAGCTCAGCGGTATAGAGCGTCGCGGCGATCTTGATCCGGATAAGGGGGGGAATTTAGTCCCTACCTTTATCTGGACTGTTCGCGCGAAGGGCTGGGTTCGACTCTCAGGGAGACCGGTGTCGTTTTTAGTGATACGGTGACAGACTAACGGGCTCCAAATTGTTGGTATTTGCAATTTGTGGAAAGACATGTGGTTTGCAGCGAGAATAGACCTGCCAAGAACTGCAACCGGCCTTTTCGCTTAGCGGGACAAAGCATCACGGCGATTTTGGTCCGAATATGAGGTAGCAGGTTAAGCTCGCGCCGTCGTATTTGGACTGCTTTGCGTGAAGACCTGGGTTCAAGTCTCAGAGAGGCTAGTTTGTTTTTCGCTGGCGTGAATGTATGCAGGCTCATCCTGATTTGCAGGTTCTCGAATCACAGACGAGCTCTGGTGATATTATACATCCTATCATAAGTATTTATACCTCACATTTTTATTCTATTGATGCGAGTTTCAGCAGGGGAACTGGAGCCTTTACTGAGGGGCCGCGAAGATCTGTTCAGGTGGCGGTGCATTAACAGATTCTGCTAAGCAGGTTGAAGTTTTTGTGTAGCCTGATGATTTTCATGCATTCGCATCTCGTTGAGACCCTTGTATCTGAGTTACTCTACGACTCTTTCGCTCCTTTGCAATCCCCTTTTCTGGTGACAATGTCCGCCCCCTGTGCCTCCTATCGGTACGATGTCACCTTCCCGATTGGTAGTCACCCGAAATTTTCCACGCTCAGGAGACCTATCCAGTGACTTCAGATGACCCCAAAGTGGCTATTAATCCGTCTAGACCGGTCCAACCAGCTCTATTGGGGTCTAGAACCGCTCAATACAGCCTTCGGCAGCGGGCACATCGGGCACACCATATCAACGAGCCTCCCGAAAGTGTATGACGAGCCGAAAGTCATGACGACTGTCCATGACGCTCCGCTTCCCACCTTCGTGGCCCGCACCCAAAAACATATATAAAGAGAGCATTCTGGCAAGGGATAATCACTACCCAACCATTTGCTTTCACTCACACTACCATCACCACCACCATCGCCCCTCTCTCCCAAAGCACGTCATGTCCCAAAGCGCGTGCTACTTCTCAAAGTCGTCCCCTAACATCGATGCCCCCTCGCACACACACCCAAAATGCCACACATGCCACACACGCTTTTTGGACGTCGCCGCTCTCCGCGCACACATGGTGGATTTCTACATACGCTTCAGCCGAATTGTGCCGCTCCCTGCTGAAGGCTTACAATGCTGGCATGAGCATACGGGTGGCGAGATTGCTTTTGAAGACGCGGAAAGGGGCAGCATCAAGGGGTGGACCGGGATCCGAGCTCGCGCATAGCAAGATCGATGACTCAACGAAGGTCCTCACGGGGACTTACCTAAACAATACCCATATACTTTACAGCTCATATAATTCTTAATCGTGCATCATCTTTGAACGCCTTCGCTTTGGCAAACCACACAAGAGATTGGCGAAGGCAATAACGTCCGAACTCAGATTAATCACACAATCAACCTACCAGCGGCATTTTTGGTAGGGACAAATGGATCATTCTAGGCAAGAGAGACCCTTTTCCCGCAGCATTTGTTGCGGCCAGCGCATAGCTCGAGAGCTACCCGTCATACAGCGCTTCATGGACTCGAGTGCATCGGCCGTCTAGCTCAGTTGGTTAGAGCGTCGTGCTAATAACGCGAAGGTCTTGGGTTCGACCCCCACGATGGCCATGAATGTCTTTTTGCTTATCTGGCTTGGACATCCGCCCTGGTGAGATCGATATTCAAACGAAATTTGTTTGGCTTTTTGTTGTTGTTGTTATTTTCATCCCATGCAATGATTTATCAAAGCGCCCCTTCGTAAAGACGATGTGAGTGAGCCATTCTTGTTAACAGGTCTCAATCAGGTTCTTAATCAAATCGACGGCAAACCGTGCGTTATTTCTGCAGATAGCCGCTGCGTAGGGTGAGAGCTCGACGCTAAGTGCCCTATTGATCCCCCACAAATTTCAACCTAACCACACCCCGCTCCGCCCAACCCGAGGAGAACCGATAGCAATCTCATTCCATATCGGCCTTGTCTCCCTGCCAGACACCAAAGCGGACATAACATGAACACCGTGGAACACCTCATGCATATCGCACCTCCCGTGGCCCAAGCAGTGGCGCAACCCGCCCGCTACGCGCTGTGTGAGCTCGTGCACTTGCTCGCCTCCTTCAAGTTGCTGCCCTCGCAGTTGCTGGGGACGACAAGGGCCGTCGAGCGCCCTTCGACAAGACGTGCGTTGGCAACATCTCGGTCTTCTTGAGCCCCACAGATGGCTGCGATGCCCGCGCATGTACATGCTGAGTCGGGGGTATGTGCAACTCTAAGGGCATAGACCAGCTACCGCTTCGTCTCGGCGCAAGCATAGCTTCATCGGCGTTCTCGCGCGTTTGCTCAGCATCGTCCCCGCCTCCCGCCCTCCATCAGAACCAGACACTCGCCGTGCAGCGTGACTAGATCCCTGTGCTGGCTAACTTGGGCGCTAGTTCCCGTGTCTAGTTCCCGTGCCTTTGAAGCCGGCCGGAGAGCGCAGTGAGAATAGGAGCTTGAGCATGTTCGGCTGCTGAATCACCCTACCAGTATCCATCATCAACATACGTTCTTCGGAGGGAGGAGGGACTTACTTGGCAGCGATCCCCGTCGCATCAAGTTCCCGCTGAGCAGCATAACGCACCGTTCCTCGGACGTAAGGCGCACCATATCAACTGTGGCAGAGTGCAGGGAGCACAGGGGTCGAGAAAGTGGGCTTTGAGTGCCTTGTTTAGGTGTACGTCATCGCAGTTTCGGTTAAAAATCTGGGAAGGTGCCATCTGCGAGCCAAAAGGAAAGATAGGGGAGATAAACCAAAGTGGAGTGGGAGAGAAATTTAAGTGATGCAACTCACTAGAGCTTGGTGGGCTCGCCACCATACTTGGCGGCGACGGGTATAGCGTGAGCGTACTTGGCGCAGGCTTCGGCGCGCTGGGGACAATGTCGGCCTGCAGTCATTCGCTATTTAAAGGGATTACAGACGGTCGTGCAGGCGCGGTGTCTGCGAGGGTTCGGTCAGCATAAGTTCGAATAAAATGGAGACAGATGATATGGAAAGACTAGATAAAGGTAGGTAGTAGGCAGGTTCAGGGGACACGTCATTTGGGGGTATGAGTTATATAGATGGTGCGGCGCTACAGTACATAGATATGAGGAATCATGCACATTGACCAAGCACTAGCCACCATAAATGTAGAGATAGAGTCAGGGAAATGAGCTCACAGGCAAGCTTGACGTACAGCTCAATGGCATGAGGCTCCCGCTGGTGCTTCTTGAAGTGTTGTTGGTCCCCTCCGTGATGTGGATTCGAGATTCGACCCCTTATTGATATTCGGTGTGGCTTAAGCTTCCTTCTCTGGGATGCGGTTCGGGATATCGATGTTCATCGAGCTGTTCCTTAGATAGCTAAGCATTCAGACCTAACTTCAGTGAACAGGCGGGTGCTTACGAGGGTGGGGAGTAGGCATGGGGTCATCCTTGTGCTGGCGGTCTTCGTGTCGTTCTTGGGATAATTTCAGTCTTGTTCTGCGCGATTTCATCGAAGGTTCATGATATCGTCACCACTGAATCGGGCCAGCTTCGTTATCAGTGCTCGCGCGATGTTCCGCCTGGAGAGTGATGTCGAGTCTACGCAGGAGGGCCGTCGGACGTTTCGGAGTCAATGCCGCAAATGCGCGCCGCAATATTGGCTCCGACATTTGAAGATCTTTGCTCTTGCCGCTTGCGCTCAGGGGGTCATCACAAAACTCTGCCAAACTCGCCGCTTGGTACAACGCAAAAGCATACTACGGTTCGCTAGCTTCAGCGCATCACTCAAAATATATGACATCAATAAGTGAAGAAGATCCAGGTGACCTGCCACCTTTACCTGCACTCACAACGTACGTGACAATCAAACTCGATCCCGTCAAGAGCGTCGAATTCCTGGAGGACGAGGAAGCTACCGCTGCCGCACGCGACATGACTGGCAAAGTCTACGTGGGCTATGTTGGCAATGTACGTGCGTCAGGCTATGATACTGGCCAAAGATGCTGAAATTGACGATCTTCAGTTCGGAGAAGACTGGGACGATGAGGATATGGATTATGGACCCTTTCTGATACATATTCTGCGATCTGGGCGTCCTCGTCCTTCCGCGGAAGAATTCATCGAAGAAGATATGTGCACACCAGTTTTTCCGAACGTTGACCACCCGTCTCGCCAGTCGCTGGTGCCCAGCAAACCCCTTCCTGGCAGTTGGCGAAATTGCTACCACGCAACATTCGAGACGGTCACTCTCCGTGTCCCTATAGCATGCGCCAGTATGGACATGTCCACTACAATGTCAGACAAAGACCGTTTGGTTCACGCCACGGCTATGAGGGAGGACAGGAAGCGTAGAGCGGAACTCGCTAAGGCTCCGTGGATGTACGATCATGCACCGATAGGCTACACGCGGGATTTTGCGATATCAAAAGGACCAGAACCAATCTGGCTCCGCGCACCATCTCAGTCCAGTTCGTCATACGCAGAAACTGCCTCTCTGATTCCAGGCAAAATGAGAGCAAAACCGCTGCGATCCGAGGTACCTGTCTGCCTCGTGTCTTACAATCTTACTGCCGTTTCGACCTTGGCCGATCCTCAGGACCTCTTGGAAGAGATCAGAATCGTTGAAAAGTTCGTTTCGCTTTTCTCACTGTTGTATAACTTCGACTGATAGTTAGGCTGTGCGTGGAGGCAGAAGCTCGCGCAGGAGCAGATACAACTCGCCCTATCGCGGAGGCTTAGAAGCTTGATGATGATGCCTTTTGCTCGCTTCTCTGGGTGCACTCCTGTATCGACTCTCAAAGCAAATGATGACGGGCCACTAGCGGTTATAACTGGAATCCTGGCGAACATCTGTTCACGATTTCCGCTGCGTTTGAAAAGTGGACATCTTCACAGCCAACTCGCCGAGAAGCAAAACGTGGATTGAAATGCAACGAAGGATGGCCCACTCAGTGTTACGGCTGAGCAGCCACGTACAAGAGGGATGGTCCGCTGCTCATAATTGGTTATTCGAAAAACAATACATGCTGTTTCGCAGACGCTCCTGAAGGCAGGAAGTTGGGGCCCGCCATCGATTAGACGCGCCTGTAGAACCTCTTCATGGAGCATGATATTCAACGGCTTCTCCAAATTAAGTTGCGCTCATCTATTATGGAGTAATGGCCAGATCCATGGCTCGAGTTTTCCGTCGCGGCACGCAAATCATCAGTTCTTTCAGATTCTTCGCTGGAGTAACCCTCTGCAGCTCAGGGGTAATGGAGACGCGAAAACAGTGGCGAAGGTCTATCGTTTTCACTCAACATCTAACCGGGAGAGCTGCTTATAAATCGTCAAGTTATAGTAGCGTACAGTGTGAACACTGTATTGGTACTCTTTCCAATTGTCATCCCGACTCTCTGTCCTATTATATCATGCATATATGCTAAATTATGTATTGATATACACAACTACAAACTGATAGTAAGAAAATAAGCCCCTTGCAAGCCGCGGCCAACAGATGAACAAAAACTCAAGATCGACCGCTAGTACTGGGGAGTGTAACCCTGCTACTGAGGCCGTGCCACACAGTAATGTTCCCGAGGTCGGGTCCTCTCAGCAAGTCTATGCGCATCTGCAACTAAAACTGTCATTTTCGATGCGCAGCATGATCAGGCCTCTTCGTTCCCGCCCAGTCCTGGCACAATGGCTGGCTATGTCAATATCTCTGCGATGAAATCCACGCAACTACACGAATCCCTTATCCAGCCGCAGCACAGAGGACCGCGTCACCGAACATGGTGGACAGTAGCGAGTGTAGTCTTGATAGCTAGCTCTTCCCTCTGGGCAAAATCAGTATGGCGCGAGAAACACGCTACACGCTACCAAGCATTGAATTCATCCAAGGAAAAGTTCGATTGGTACTCTGTGAGTCGCATTCACTAGGTTAGCTTGGTTCGCAGACCTGACTGTGACTCCATGAAAAGCTGCCCCCTTCTGAGAGTATCGAATGGACTTCTTGTTTTGACGGGTTTAAATGCGCTCGAATCATCCTGCCACTTGATTATCTTGCGCTCAATGGACAAAATGTCCAGGTCGCGATGCAGATGTTACCTGCGACTGACTTGGAACACTACAAAGGTAAGCTTATTCGTGATGCGACGTCCATTCGAGCACGGCTTAATTGCAGGTGTAGGTACGATCTTGATCAACCCCGGGGGACCTGGCGAGTCGGGGACCACTTTCGTGAATGAATGGGGACGCTATCTTTCCAAGATCGTTGGCCCAGAATTCGACATTCTGGGCTTTGACCCGAGGGGAATCGGGGCAACAACGCCGCAGGCCTCTTGTTTTGAATCAGAGTCACAAGAGAAGCTATGGGCGATCCAGGATGGACCCCTCCTCAACACGTCTGATACCTCCATACCCCTGGCCCGAAGCCGCCAAAGAGTCTTAAGCGACCTTTGTCACCGCGCCATTGGCACAGATGTGAAGGATAGTATGGATGGGACGGTTGGTAATTTGAGGATTGGGAGGTTCATGGGGACTGCGAGCGTTGCGACCGACATGCTTCACATCTCGGAGAAACTCGGTCAAGAGAAGCTCCAATATTGGGGATTCGTGAGTCACAAGTAGTCCGTATAGCTCTTTTACTCACATCTATTTTGTAGAGCTATGGCAGTATCCTGGGGCAATACTTCTCTGCCATGTACCCGGATAAAGTTGGGCGCGTAGTCATCGATGGTGTCTATGATGGCGACGATTACAGAGCATCGCGCTGGGCTACTAACCTCGAGTCGACTGAGGACGTGCTGGGATCGTTTTTCCAATTCTGCTACGAAGGCGGCCCTTCAAAGTGCTTACTTTACGCCCCCAGCGCGCTCCAAGTCCGGCAGCGAGTCGACGCTATCATGAACTCGCTCGATCACAACCCGATATCAATACCCTTTACACCCAAAGGTCCAACGTTGGTGACCAGAAAGGTCTTACATTTGATGATGTTTGAAGCAACATATTGGCCAATCAAGCTATTCCCCGAGGTTGCGGCTATCCTGTTAGCCGCAGAACAACGCAATGCATCAGCCCTCGCACTTATCCCCGATATCTCCAAGGCCAACCCCGAATGCAATTGCCAAGCCCCGGTACCATGGCTTACCTCAACGTCGATCACTTTCAATGCCATCGCTTGTGGTGACGGTGTCGTACCTGTCCAAGGCTCGCCCAACTTTACAGAGCACCTTTCTGCCTTGATGAAGAAATCACCCTTTGGCGCACCCTTCTGGGGAACCTTGAACATCAAGTGCGCCGAGTGGGGTATGTCTGCCAAGTGGCGGTACAAAGGCCCTTTGGGCGCTGCGAACACCTCCCATCCGATCCTCTTGGTATCCCCACGCTTTGATCCTGTCACTCCACTCACAGATGCGCTAGCCGTCCGCGAGCGCTATGCAGGCGCTGGGCTACTGGTCCAAAATTCGAATGGCCACTGTTCTTTGTCCGCTCCGTCAATATGCAGCGCGAAGAATATACGGGCTTACTTCTACGATGGGAAGCTGCCGGAGGAAGGGACGGTATGCGAGGTGGACGAGTTGCCGTTTATTGGCGAAGTTCGGCCAAACGCGGGGATCTTCGAGGCCGAAGACAGAGAGTTGCTGAATGCGTTGAAAGGGTTGGCGGGTGGATCGCGTAAATTCAGACTCGGGATTTGACGATCCAGTCGAATACTGCCATTCTCTGTAGTGCGGCTGCAGTTGGGCTGCAGCGTATTCTTTCGTTTCCCAATGTCTATTTCTTGTCTATTTCGCCTGTTTTCTGAATTCAAAGACAGTGTATCGATAATTGTTCGCAAATCACTTCACAAGGAAGTGCTCCACTGGCATATCCAGTAATTTTCCTTATTACCCTTGAATACTGTTTCCATAATTAATCAGTTTCCAGAACCACAGCAGCCGGCACGCACTACCTTTTACACTCCATCTTCACCCTCGCCAATCCCGCCGCCCCGCCAAGAAGCCCAAGTCGTGCAAAGCGAGTTCGGGCGGGAAGTCACCGTGGAAGTCGCGCATGAGCAAGCCTGAAGTATGTGGCAGAATCACGTAGCTCGGCGGAAGTGCACACTGCACAGGAAAAGAAGAATGGAACGTGCCACGGGAGGAGGGGTTTCAAAACTACGAGGGATTCGCGTCCGAGGTCAGGTGGGCGTCGTAGTGCTTGATAGAGGTCATGCAAGGTAAAGCATCGCCATCGATGCGCTCGGATCCTGTGTAGATTTCGGGTGCGTGCACATGGGCAGCTTGGGCAATGGGGGACTTGATGAGGCAGAGGACGGGCCAGCAGCGGGCCGGGGATGGGCTGGCATGCGCTCATGCAAGTATGTCGGAGGCACGTCCATTGCGGATTGCGGATTGAGTTGGAGAAGAAGTTTGAGCCCTGGATCACCCAGCACGGCAAGGGATAAATTGGCTCCATGTATTGATGAATGTCGATTTGCATGACTGGCTTCTTCCTAGTGTCTAGGCCTGTGTCCACTCGGAATGACATGCTAGTCATTAGGGGTCTTCACAGTAAGGATTAAGTCGCGATTATGGCCGCGATTATGTCCGCGATTGTGAGAAATTTTTCACTAATCGAGTGACCATGATCACAGCATAATCGCGCCTCAACTTTGATTGCGCAATATTATAGAAAGATTCTGGGACTTCATTTTGAATTTACCTGGTTGTTTACTGGCCGATTTTGCTACAGGCCATTCACATTTGCTCATCTCCATGTACTCTGAGAGTCGGATGATGACTGATGTATTGCACAGAGTATTCACAGTTAATATCATAGCCTGAGGATGACATAGACACGGGCATTTGTCGTCGAATTGAGGCCGGGAAGCGAGAATCGCAAGTCACAGAATCGCCCGAAATCAAAGTTGAGAAACGATTAACATACGATTATGGGTCACAGATTACCGAGTTTTTTTTGACTTAATCGCGAATTTAATCGCGACTTAATCGTCTACTGTGAAGACCCCTATTGCTGGGGACTCGGATCTCAGAGACATAATGCAAAATCAAGTCATTATCCGAGCCCGAATCGACGTGATTTCATCCACTCGTCTCGAGTAACTTCCGCAGGGGACCTGCTAATACTTAATAGATGCAGTAAACTGCTAAATGCTACCAACTATCGACGCCTTCCTTGAGCTTGAAGGTTAAAACAGCAATCTCGGGGTACTGCACTCACCTGAGGTTACCGCAAAACTACTCAGAGTAACTGACAATGGAGTCCATGCGGCGGCCTGCAGCTAGGCCCCGGGAAACTCCCCCTAATGTCTGTTCGGCAAAAATCCCAAAAATGGGCCCCAAAAACCCAATGTTCAGAGGGTCAAAAAACCCAAAGTGTAACAACGATATGTCACGAGCTCACGTTATGTCACGTTATGTCACGAATGACGAACCACTCACTTCTGCGACTTGTTTTCAGTTTTCCTGTCGCTCAGAGTCATACCGATCACCAAGTCCGGGCTGTTGTAAGAAAGCCCCGAAGGCATTGATAGTGGTGCTGGGGAGCTTTGTTTTGCCAGGTTGCAAAGGTTGAAGGTCCTGCCATGCAATCTGAATGTTTCGGATTTGTCGAACGTAAGGGTCCATAATGGCGGGAATTGTGTTAAGTGCGCGAACTCCGAGTGACAGCCAGCCGGGAGCGAGGGAAGCCAAAATCTCTAATTACACTAACGAAATATTCTGAGGTGCTATCCAGCCGGCCCTGAGCTCTCTATATCCAGTGTTGACATCATCGAGCAAAAAATTACAGTCAAAAACAACTGCGCCGCTCAGGGATTGATCTTACAACATCGCCAAGGACGACTCGTGTTCGCACTTCACAGCCTACCGTCGGGCCACCAGACTATAATTTGAGGCATAAAAACCCAATACAGCATAAGGATCGGCGAAAAATCCTGCCCAAAGTGCCTCAAAAAACCCAATTCCAGACAAGGAAATGGCCGATTTCAGGCTCAAAAAAACCCAAAGTCGTAACAGACATTAGGGGGAGTTTCCCGGGGCCTCTGCAGCTGCTGTTAGGCGGGGATCTTATAGACGCGGTGGACACTAGAGAAGCACGTCGTTACTTGAGCCAGTTGCTGGCGTGTTTTAGTCCGCTCGTTTCGGTTCTACCATTCGAGTAGGTCCTGCTTGAGGTCCTGCTGGGTGTTTCAGGAGCGCTGCAGTAAACCCGAGCGCTGTAACCAAGACTAACTTTTCGACTTGAGCCATAATTAAATACCACAACCAAAAGCTTTGAACACTCACCTGACTACCGCAAATCTTTACATGGAGCACTTGACCACGATCGACGTTGCCAGAGGTGCCTGCGACTTGGACATCTGGTGAGATTGGTGATCTTTGGGATTACACGGTCGCTTTGCGCCAGCCGTCATGCTGATCTCTCAGAGCCCGCGCTTAGCCTGACGCTATCGGGATGCCGAAACAATGTAAATAATTTATGCTCAATTTGGCATCTAGTATCAGAGGTCAATCTGACATACCTAGCCGGACGTCCTGAGGATTGGCACTCGGGAGGACGTCAATTTGACGTCCAGGGGGGAAAGGGAGGGATACCGAAATATATAATTTTGGGCTTTTTGCAGGCCGATACTTATGAATTGACATGAGAGGCAAAGAAGTATTCATTCAGTGCTGTATATACAATTGGCTACACGACAAGTACACTACCAGAAACAAAAGCAACCCCATAGAGGGCCGAGGATAATGGATGGGAGGCATGGGCATGGGCAGGAGCAGGGGCAAGGAGTGATGATAGTGGTCCGTGGAGTAATGTATATGTGAAGCAGTGTCCTGCAGATGCTGGTATACGAGTGAGACAGTGAGGGGAATGAGCCAGGGCCAGGGTGTGCAAAGGCAAATGGAGATGTCTGCGCAAAGAATGTTAGAGCCATATATAATGAGGAATGAATGACTTACCTGTACCCCCCCTGCTTTTGTAGCTGTGATAAACGTAGTGCAAGGGGCAGGTGGAAGGAGAAGGGGCAGACAGGTAGTGGAGGTGGTGGGGAGGAAAGCGTGTGACGTGTCCCGCTGCCTCTTGAAATTTTCACTAAGTCTCACAAGTCGCGAGACTTAGCGAATTTCACGACGCGCAGGGGCCTGCTATAGACAGCGGTGACGTCCATTCGACGTCAGGACCATCCCAATAAGACAAACACTTCGCAAACATAGTTTATATATCAATAGAAGTGTCATCACGACGGAAAAGATTGCTTAAATTAAGATCAGGAACTTAGCACTAATTTATCCTCGCTATAGCCTAGTTCCGAGCAGCGATTCTCCCATGTCAAAAAAGTGTCCGATAGTACATCTATTGGTACGTTATTCGGGCTCTCTACGCAACCATAAATTAAAAAGGTTACCGTGACGGCTGGCGCAAAGCGGCCGTGTACTGTATGAGCTTAGGGATGAGTCAGCGCTTAACGTTTGACACGCACACTACTACTTATTATCAACTACATCTATCATTCACCTGTGAGCAACCAGGTATCCGTATCCTTTGATATCTTTAGGAAAAGATGAAACTCACGCAGACTAACATTTCATGCTCCAGTGTAACTTTGAGACCCATCGCTTCTTCTTACTCTTTCGCTGCATCGAGAGTTAGCAGGTACCAGATGAACATCAGGCGAACCCATGAGCTGCCTGAGGGTTCATCTTCAGTGCGTCACCCATGAATAAACGCATTGCGTAGTTCATAATATGTCTCTTTAGAATGTCTTCAATACCGTAGGCCCATCGGGGCACGCCGTTGTCCAGAACGCTGGCCGGGACATGATCCTCGAGACTCACTTCAACGGTACGAAGCGCGCCTGTTCCTCTCACGAAGTCTTTTTAACACCGATCATATCAGCCCCAGATCCGATAACTCTGCTTCTCAACTTTGTCGTCCCAGACGCTGCCTATGACAGTCGCACCTCGAGATCGGGATGTCTCGATGGCACCAGGGAACAAGCCATCTCTAAGATCTTATGGTGGAAAGATGAAAAAGACGCGAGGCCGATGTGCTGGCTAAGCGGTCCGGCAGGGTTGGGGAAGTCTGCCCTATCGCAGACAATCGCGCAGGTTTGCGCCAAGAAAGGCACATTAGCAGCTAGTTTCTTCTTTCTTCGTGGCGCGGGAGGGCGGAGCGAGTTCAAGCACTTTATCACTACCCTCGCCTTCCAGATCACAATATCAATTCCCGAAGTCAAACCACTCGTTCTGAAAGCCCTTCAGGATGATCCTACTATTCCGCATCAGTCGACCAGCAACCAACTTCAAAAACTCATTCTAAAACCTCTACTCACTCTCCCTGAAACTCTTCTTCCCGGTGGCCGGCTCCTCGTCGTAGTTGACGCGCTTGACGAGTGCAATGATCGACAGTTGGTGCAAGAGTTCCTCTCTGTCCTCGCCGGTGCCTGTTCGAGCCAGAACCTCCTTTTGCGATGGCTACTCACAAGCCGCGGAGAGGAGCATATTCGCCAGAGCTTCTCGAATCAAGTCTGTGCAGCTACGACGACCCTTGTGCAACTAGAGGACTTCAAAGCTCATGGGGACATCAGAACATTCCTGGCAGTCCGTTTCTTAGAGATCATAAACAACAGCCCTCGCCTCTTTCAGGACATCCCTCGGCCATGGCCATCCCTAGAAGAATTCGAAGCTTTGGTCAAGAAATCATCAGGGCTCTTCATCTTCGCATCGACGTTGATCAATTTCATCACCGATGGAAATGCGCCACCGGATGGCAAATTGAAGAGTGTCTTGGCAATGCATGCCGGCCTTGACCCTTTATATGAACAAGTGCTCAGAGCCGTCAGCCCCGAGATTACCTGCTTTCGCAAAGTGCTTGCAGCACTCATGATTTCCTACGCGCAACCTTCAGTTAACCTGCTCGCGGATATGCTCCAACTTGGTGCACAAGATGTCCTGCACGCACTGATGGCTATCCAATCGATCATTCGTATTCCAAATGATGACAACGCACCCATCGAGCTCAACCATGCCTCGCTTCGAGACTTCCTCGTGGACAGCGATCGCGCCAAAGATCTGTTCATTGACCCCACACTGGCCCATATCACTCTCGCGGCCGATTGTGTGAAGCTTTTGCGCAGAAACCTGAGGCAGGACATATACCCTGATGATGCGGCGACATTGTACGCTGTTGAATATTGGCCTCGCCATTTGCGGGATTCTTCTGGCGTTAGCAAGGCTGTTCCCGAGCTTCTCGGTATTCTGCAAGAGTTTTTATCTCAGGTAATTGAAACTTGGATAGATATACTAATGGCGAGGCGTCTGGACACGGATATGGTAAATGATCTCGTTGAACTCAGTACTAAGTGCAAGGTACATATATTGACAATACGTTTTGGGTGAAAACTCATTTCACAAAAGCAAAGTGAACGGGGCCTTGCACGTGTGCTCGTCAAAATCAAATCAAAACTGCAGGTACAGTGATTCACTACATTCTTCACGCCTCTCACTCATTCGTTTCTGCTCAGATGGTATGCCATGAGCGCTCGTCCGGGTCATAACAAGGCCACTAATGTGTTGCGGACAGGATGTAGGTCAAATGCCTTTTTTGCTGTGACTGAGATATAACATGGTCTATATCTGCGGATAGCTGGTAAGAGGAGTTGCAAACTGCTAAAGCCCACACTAAAATGCTATCTTTGCAGAGGGTGTGCACAGTTTAGTACACGCCGAATATTTGATCTAAATGTCTGAAAAACCAGGACTCTAAACAGTACGGTATGGTAGGTTTCCCATCACATACTGAAATGAACTTGCTCACACCTTCACCGCTGCAAATTTTTAGAATGTGCGTGATTATCTCATTCAATTCAAGACCGTTGTTCACGTCGCCGCCGCTGCGTGTCTGCAGTGGGTGCTTAAGTATTTTATTTCTTTCAAGACCTTTGTTCACGCGCTCGCCACTGATTTGCAGGAAGTGCGTGACTGTTTCATTTCACTCAAAACCCTTACTCACACTGTCGCCGCTGCACATTTCTAGGATGTATGTGATTATCTCATTGAACTCATGATTTTTGTTCACGTCGTCGCCGCTGCGTGTCTGTAGTATGTGCGTGACTACCTCATATAATCCAAAACTCTTGTTTACCCCGTCGCCGTGGGGTGTCTGTAGCGGGTACGTGAATGCATCATCCCACTCAATATCCTTGTTCATCCCGTCGCCGTTACGTGTCAGCCGGTGCGTGATCATCTCATTCCACTCAAGGCCCTTGTTCACCCAGTTGCCGTCGCTGTGTCTGTTAGTATGTGCGTGACCGTCTCATTTATAACAAGATTGCTCAACCCCTCACCGCTGCGCATCTGTAGCTCGTGCGTGACCGCTACATTCCATTCGAGACCCTTGTTCACAACTTCGCTGCTATGTCTGTAGCGCGTGCGTGACTGTTTCATTACATCAGTGAGGACCCTTGTTCATTTCGACGCCGCTGCGTGTCTATAGTGGGTGCGTGACTGTCATTTAATTTAAGGCCTCTAAGATCCTTGTTTACGCCGTCGCCGCCGCGTACCTGTAGGATGTGCGTAATCCTCTGATTCAATTTAAGACCCTTGTTCAAACCGTCAGCACTGTGTGTCTATAGGATGTACGTGACTGTCTTATTTCTTTTAATGCCCTTGTTCACGCTGTCACCACCGCGTATCTGTAGTTCGTGCGTGGCTGTCTCATGTCACCCAATTCCCTTGTTTACGATATCGCCGCTGCGTGTCTGTAGTTCGTGCGTGACTGTCTCGTGTTATTCACCACCCTCGTTGACGTCGCCGCCGCTGTGTGTTTCCAGCGGGTACGTTGCTATCCTCCCCAATTCAGAGAATCATGCCAACACCGTTATCGCCTCGCCCTGCGCCTGCACTGTGCAGCTTGTGTGTCTTTTTTCACTTGGATAGCTATGGATTGCTCATGATATTACCACTGTCCACAGAATGTCTGTATCTAGTCACTCTGTCTAGGAGCCACCTCACTAACGTGACAGCGCCGGTACCAAATACTACTACATCTCGATCGACGACTGATCATAGATTGTTTGCGCTTCTTTCAAGACTCATTGAACCAACTCTGAAAGTCTTATTTGCAGATTGTGGGTTCACTACCGTTTACTTCCAGGCACCGTACCGTCCGGTTAACAGCCTCACACAACTCACTCTTGTTTAGAAAGTAAGCCATTCTAGTACTGATCTGTCCGGATGTCGAATACCGATTTTAACTTCCAGTGGGTACGGGGCTGAACTACTCTATCTGCCCAGCTTGAACTGCTCACGATGGGCTATCACATTCCTATTTGTAACTTTTAGCGAGTGCGTGAAGCGATATCCACTGCTCCACGTTGTCCCATAGTTAACATTATCAGGTTGCACGACGAGCAGAGAACCCAGGGGTAAAAATGCTGCGGAAGCTTAGTTTTGGCTTGCAGAAGCTCAAGGTGAGTGAGCTCACGCAGCAAACCCCCGCTTGCAATCTGAGACTCACAAATTGTGTTTGTCGATCAGCGAGGAATTGATGGGGTGGATTCGCAAAGTGACGACGACGGGGTGTCTGGCTAAGGGTGCAATGGGGACTGCGAATACTGGAATGGGAGGGCTCAGATGTGAATATTGTTATTTGTCGATTGGCTCAGGCTTACAGCCAACGGTGGACACTTCGCGTTTTCATTTTTGTCCAATGTTGATTGAGTCTTGACGCTTTCTCTCGGTGCGAACTAAGCACTCAACGGAGAAAATCGAGATACTATCGAACGACGCGAGTGACGTGGGGCATGCGGCACAAGTATAAGGCTTGAAGTCACTGAGCATTTGCATGCGCATACTGAGGCAGCAGTTCGAAAACGCAAACCTGCTCTGATCTGACCGCTCGCTCGTCCTTTTGCTCGCCCGTGTCTCCAATGCCGTGCTGCAATTGCCAGCAACGTAAACATATGATTAAAATTAGCAGCGCCCGGTAATTAATACTCTACAATTCCCTGTGGCGAGCCGCGAGACCCAGTTAGAGACTGGCCACCAAAAGAGAACCCAAGGATTAACAGTAAATTCCTATGAAACATACACCATCATGTCAACATCAAACCCGTACCACACCACGCACCCAACCGAATCCCAAACAGCACCACCTACGCCCCCGCCCCCTCCCTCGGCCCGAACCCCCACACCTCCACCACCGCGCGCCCCGCGCGCTTCCCGAGCACCACGCACCCCGCGCGCCCCACACCCACACGAACCCCCGCGCCCGCGCCGCCGTCCCCGCGCTCCGCGAGCTCGCGCACGTAGTCCCCGCTGCGCGCGCCGAACAGCCGCGCGCGCCCGTCGCCGCCGCCCGTCGCGAGCAGCCCGTGCGGGCCGG
>JACXVL010000110.1:151538-173002 GCA_014898675.1 Athelia sp. TMB | reverse complement strand
CAAGTACCCGAACCGGCATCTACTATGAATGGTACAGGGGAGACTGCGAACGGACATCATGGACCGAGCACTCCTTTGTACAATGAGATCATGGAATTGGTTCAGCAGACCTCGCCACGAGTGTCTCCAATACCATTAGTTGCGAACAAACCGGCCACGCCTGTCTTACTGACGAATGAGGATGATTCGGCGAACGGCACCGTCCCTGGGGAACATAGTCGGGAGTCTAATGGTAACTTAGCAGCTGCGCACGGGCGGCGAGACTCCAACAGGGACTCGAACATGTCGAACGTCTCGTCTGTTACGGTGACAGATACTGCTATCGTTCGTGGGGCGACGTTTGCTACTCGTGCAGTAGCGAATGTCGTATCCCCCACACCCAAGAAACAGGATGCAGATCTTCAGCAGGTTACTGTCTTTCCTGATCCTGATGCAGAGCTTAATGGGGAGGACGACGAGGAAGACGAATACGAAGAGGAGGAGGAATTGATTTTCCCGCCTACGCCTTCCCCTATCCAACCAGGGTTCCCCACTGATGAATCCACGCCCAAAAATCCATCGAGGCATTACAAAACGGCTTCGATGTTATCAGGAGCGCGAATGGCTACACCCTCATTGACACCACCGCCAGCGCCGAGCTCCCCGCACAGCTCATATTTCAGCGAGTCTCCTACGTCAAGCTCCGAGTCTGACTCTCAGTCACGGTCCAGTTCATCTCGCTCAAACTCTCTCGGGCTGCCAGCCGGACTTGCAGAAAAGCCGCCAACGCTGCCCCCTAAAGATCCATCTGTGTATTTACGTATGTCCCCGGCCGCTTCGCCTCTACCATCCCCTGCGAGATCGACGTTCAGCGAGTCATCTCTGCGTGAAACATTCGGGGCTCCGAAGGTTGAACGAACAAGCACCATACCCAAGGACCCAGATGCAACGTTGAAGACCAAACCTTCAATCAAACTCAACGGCGTACACATTGATGAATCTCCAAGGCCGAGCCAAACGCCCATTATCCCTACATCCGTCGCACCCGCAAAACGATACCGAGGGTGGCTATCCGACGTTGTTATGCCTTTGGAAGACTTTATCGATGAAGCCACAGACCCACGCGACCATTACACCGAACTGCAAGAAATTGCCGAAGCTGAAAGCGGGTCTGTGTATGCGGCGCGGGTTGTGAAGCCCGAGGCGTTAGGTCTACCATCAGATGTCGCATTCGTCGCTATCAAAAATGTGCCCATCCTACCATCAGGATCTCCAAAGCTTTTAGATCTGAAGAAAGAACTCACCGTCATCCGCGGTGTCATCCACGAGAATGTTTTGACAATGGATGCGCTCTATGTGGATTTGGTGGATAATGCGCTTTGGATCCGCATGGAGCTCATGGAGCGGAGCTTAGCGGATGTTGTTGGGCTTGTTGCAGAGGGCTTGATGGTACAAGAGCGCATGATTGCTCGCTTCGCAAGTGATGTAAGTTTGTCTCGCAAGGGTGGACGCACGGCTCTAATAGCAACGCACCAGGTCTTGAACGCCTTAGATTATCTTCAGAAGCAGCATATCGCACATCGAGATGTGCGGTCCGACAACTTATTATTAAATAAGAACGGGGTCCTGAAATTAGGTCAGTCAAAGGGACAAACATATGACTGCTAGCTAACGCACTCCTTAGCGGACTTCTCGAACGCTGTGCAGGTCACGCCGGAGAAACCAGAGTGTTCAGGTGCAGCCGGGGTGATATATTGGCAGGTACGTTGTGCATCATCTACTTTCTCTATCGATTTTGCTGAACGCGTGAATTATAGGCACCGGAAATGCGAACGTGAGTCTACTACTTGTTTGCTAACCTCCAGAACTAAGTTCGAAGTTCAGTGGTGGTACCTATCATGCTCTTAAAGTCGATGTGTGGTCTCTTGGGGCGACTGTTTGGGAAACAGCCCAATCAGAACCTCCATTTACTGACATTCAAGACCCCCGCCAATTTGGCGACCGATGGCCATCCCTTAGCCATCCTGAAATATACTCACGCTCGTTCCACGAATTCTTGCGCTTGTGTTCAGAGCCTGCGGCAACTAGACCGGATCCCAGTGATCTGTTAAATGTACGTAGGAGTTTGACACTGCCTTTCCGCCTTAACGGACTGACCCCATGATGCTGTCCCAGACGTCCTTCATACGCAATGCTTGCGGACGACCGGTCAACGTGCAACTACTCTCGCAGTGCAGAGCGATCGAAGAAACAATGCTGGAGCAGGAAAATGCTGAATCATAGGAATTAAATATTGCATCATATACCCTTTAGTTATTCATTTATATCTACACATTTATATTCCCGGCAACGCTCTCTACTGCGTGCTTCAAGCGGCGCGCTTCTTTGACCACAAGATCATTTTCATCTTCCGCACATTCTGCGATGAAGGTTGTCGTTTCGGTAACAAATCCTACAACTTGTTCAGTTTGATACAAGGGTTATGTTGGCAGATGACATACCAAGCAATTTTCCTCCATGCGAACGCCACAGCAGCTCAGAGCAACTGAGAGCAAATATCCGTAATCGTGCATCCTCAGACCGCGTGTGCATTAGCAACCCAAGATTTGTCGACTTCAGGAGGGCGTCATCAGTGACACTTTCTGTCATGACGTCCAAGCAACGCGCCAACGCCAATTTGCTCTCGGCTGCACCAAGGCGGGCGCAAACAGCTACCTGGCTGATCAAGATTGGAGCTATTTGCCTCGACTTGTCATCGTGCCAGAAAACTGAGGGCGCGAGCTCATGAGCGACTCGATTGATCAACCTGAGCACCACGTACCTCCTTCGTCCGATGTAAAGCTCTCGGTTAGAGCTAGTATAACGCCGGACCACAGTGCTTTGTCGACAATCGAAGAGGTCGTAAATCCTTCTAGAATTTCAATGAAAGGCTGCAGCAGGAAGGACATGTATGTGCTCATTAGGCCCTAGCAGAGTCGTACGATTAGCACCCACTCGAGCGGGAGGGTGGAAATCGGTTACCCTAAAGTACTCGAGCAGTGATCTGTATACATGGCAGAAGGTGATCTTTTTAATATTTGATTCATTTCCTGCTGGGATATAGTCACCAAACATATAAATTTGTGAATGATGCACTCACCAAATGCCCAGTCATATAATTTGCGGAAGAGGGGCCTGAAAGCTGCTTCGTTGAGCTTAACGACAAGTTCCAAGAAAGCGGGCACTGATTGAGCTTCCACCTGCAGGCAATCGAGCTAAAAAAACCATAGTGCTTAAGAACAGAAACTGACATACTGCTTCGGGATCCACTTGGGACGATGTGGATGGGGCATCAAATCCCTCTAGAAAGACCTGGAATAGGGAGCGTATGTTTTCCAGAACAATTGGCCGCGAGGCTGCACGCAGTGTCTGTTTTAACAAGCCAAAATATGCAACCATGCGGTCTTGACCCTGTACATATAGTAAGCTTTGGGACGATGTGAACCTATGAGTCAACGTACTGTATTCGAGGCAGAGTTTTCTAAAGGCCAAATCTGGCACATAGAAGATATTAGAACCTTTGAGGGCGTTCGCTTTGTGAGAGCCTTCATTAGAGCTGTCGTTGCACTTGACTGTGCCTTCGCCGTTGTCGTGTGGTCGATGTGTAGTTTGATGACTTGCACTAACTCCGCGTTACCCCAGAAGGTGGGTATGGCTACGAGTAGACCACGAAGGACACTCAATGCATCTGTCGCCAAAGCAGATATTGCTACGGCCGCTTAATTCGTGCTAGGATATGCAGCAGCTGACGAACTCACGAATATTGCTTTGAAGATTTGCACGAATCACCTGCGTGCATTCACTGACAATATTACGGAAGTTTGGAATAAGGCGGGGGCCAAGGCCAGAGCTGGTTTTAACTGTTGGTTGTCAGGTTGTCGATGAGAAGGATAATTGACTCACACTAGGGGTAAAAGTGATGCCATGGCCAATTCTGCCCCCTTCCGATTATGGATTGCTGCGAGGATGGAGGGAAGTGTATTTGCGAGTGCATTTTCCTCCCCAGAACAACTCGTAATCCCGATAGCCTTTAGACCCGAAAATCCTACCTCTGCTAAGGAATCATCATTCCCCGAGACGAGTGTCCTGATACGATCAATGATGTTGACAACAACAGTTGACACGCTCCTTCGCACATTCGCGTTTATCATTTCTAAACGATTCGCTAACACGTCTAGTGCACCTATTTGAATCTGTGATTCTATTAGCGAAAACCTTCTAGAAGTGAAAGATGACATGCCCTTGTATCTCCAGTCTCGAGAAGACTCAAAACCACACTGACAAATTCGGCTGCTGGCATCACACCAAGAGATAGAGTCATCGTAGCACGGGCGGCCTTCACTACACCATCGATGTGGTTATCAGGACCTGTAGGTTGGCGCAGTGTGACGAGTTGAACGAGCAGGGCGATGATTTCGCCGATTGCCTTTCCAGCAGTCTGACCGCCTGGTAGCTTGGTTGACAGAGTTTGCAGTGCGTGACCCACAAAGTTGATCAGAACCTGTGCGCGACGCTTAAGTATCGATGAAGACGATTGACTTTGCTCTTCCTCGCTGTAGCAGAACGTTAGCGTGATACTGAGTGTTGATAAAATATTGCTTGCCGATTAATAGACATGAAGATCGGTTGAGCTACACCCGATTCAGTCAGGCGAGCTACCAGACGCTGACTCTCCTTCAGTATCTCTGTCAGTGTCTGGAAAGTAGCTCTTTTCAGAATCACTGGACCAGCAAAGAAATCGAGTTGCCTACCGTGACTTGAACCTCAGCAGTGTATTGCTGAAGAATAGAAACAGGCAACGCGAAAGAAGCTTGCACTTCATCCACATTCTGACGGTGGATCCGATTGGCCACTTTCTCAATCAGCAGCATACAAACGGGTGCGAGGAAGTCGCCGGGACCCATGACGTCGACAAGATGTGAGAAGAATCTAGTTAATAGTGGCGTCAGTTGGCTGTAGATGACTTTCATAATGTCACGAACTTTGTGCGACGATGGCGTGGTATGTGATGAGCAGCGTCTGTGAATATGTGCAGGAAATCCCTTGATGCTATGCACAGTTCCAATCTATCGACATGCTTGGACTTAAGCGACGAAACCATGACAGGCACGATGCTGTTCACAGTCTGCGGAATGTGTTAACGTATTTTCACGCTTATCGGACGAGGACGTTACCTGCTGTACGACTCGGAAACTGTAAGTATCATCTCTGTGGAAAACATTAGAGCCCATGAATGTGAACACAGGCATGATATTGTGTAACACAGATTCCGGGGTCAAACGGGCCAGATCGGCCATGAGAAGTAATGCTTGGTGGAAAGTCTGCGTATTATCCGAGACTATAGAAGGCTTCCGTCAATACTTTTTTTGTTGCAAAAGAATATAGATAATAACTTACCTCTAATGAGTTCCACTAGAATATCGAGCCGGATTGCGCTGGGGCTGAGATTGGGAATTTCCTGAGGACGCTGGTTTAGACAATGCGTCTGTGACAGGAAGGAGCGTAGCTCACGGTGACTTTCTCTGCAGAATTCCCAATAGCGGACATAATTAGTTGCTCAACGAAGCTTTTATCCCCTTGAGCAGGAGCTTCATAATGCATAACATTATTGAGGGTGTCGAGGAGGCGGGAAACGAGGTCGATGGATCCAGGCAGATCCCTCGCAGCAAGAACTTCAACGAATGTAGTCAAGAGAGTGAATGAATCATCGGGCGTCACATCGCTATAAATGCTCAGATAGCACCCTAGAATGACAATCGAAGGTACTGACTTATCCAATTTCGCGCGTTTCTTGGCAGGTGAAACTTGGTTGCCTGGTGGTTGAAGGCGAGCCAGCACACTCTGCACGAGAGACGTCGTCTTTACTACGTTCCCTAGGAGCTTCTTGCACTGAACCTTGATAACGCATTGAGCAATGTGAATAGCAAGCATCGAGAAACAGGCATACTGCATTTGGGTCATGGGCACCGATATGCAACAGGGCAATACAGAGTTCCAGTTGACGTTCGGTAGACAAACCTGCGAAAATGTTCTGGTCGATATTGTCCATGAGGACTGAGCGAGGTCCAGGTAGAGCATCTGGAGAAGTAGTGAGCTCCAACTCACTCAAGAATCAATCAACCTACCTGATCGGAAGTAATGGCTGACAATAGACAGGAACGCAGGCCAAGCAGCATCACCATCCAAGTTTAGTGCATCGACCGCAGAGTTATCAAAACTTGCCACAACCAAAGTTGCGTACTCCTCCATTTGTTGGCCGACTGAGGCGCTTGATAAGGTCAAATCCTGAGCCTTCGACACAAGCAGTTTCATTTTGATTTCGTCTGAAATATCGGCAATGGTGGCCAGCAATGTGATCTGAGCCTTAGGAGAAGATAGCGCATTGGCATGCGACAACAGGTAAGAGAGCACGTTTTGCTTGTGTCTAGAATGAACGCATCAGCTGAATTTCAGAAGCAATTGCAGATGTATCGTACTTTGTCTGGGCCTTGTGGCCTGATCTACTCCTGGAAAGGGCCTGCTTGTGGAAGATCTTGATGTAATTCCCGTCCTGTGATAGCAGAGACGATGCATCAACGATAGAGTTGAGATACTGGGACAGATCCGCCACATCAAGGTATTGGAGAGTTTCTGGAGAAATCATCAACAGCATGTTATGGGGCATCTGAAAAACACGCACTTGAGCCTTCTCCGTAAATTGTGTCAAACCCATATACAGCGACAAAATTCTTTTGGCTATTGGCCATAACAGAAATACATTCCAACGCAGCCTGCCGGATATCTGCATCGTCGCTGGCAATCGCCACTATGAACGAGGGTAAGACAGTCTGAAAGTCCACGTGAGGCTGGGAGGTCATGAATGCGGCGGCGTGTCGCAAAGCGGCCACAGCTATACTCTGATCCTCGTGAGCTTCTAGGGTACTGACGACTGTACCCGCTAGGAATGCAAGTGCATCCTCCTTTAAGGTAAGGAAGAGCGCGCGAATGATGCTTGTGGATAGAACGGGCAGCGATACTGAAGTGTTCGCGAGCCTATATATAGTGCGCATGAGGGAAGCATATCTGGCACCTTGGGTTTCGCTGGGTGCCTGAGTTAATGCTTTCAGTGTGCGGTGAGCAAAATACTAATGAAATTACACACCGACTTTGCATACCAATCCAACACTACCCCGCCTGGGCGTGCGATCTGCAGCAACATGGACAATAGGGCACTCTTGAGATAATACGTGGTATTGCGACCGGCCGGTTTCAGCACAATTTTGAGCCCAAGACTCTTGTCATTCACCAACTGCAGGCCAAGGTAAATCACGACTTGCACAAGTATGAATGTCACCAACACGTACCATTTGGCTATCCTGTCCACCAGGTATGTCTTCCATTCCATCGAGCGAGCTCAGATGCATGACGGCGAGCATGCGGGTAGCCGCGTCGAGTTGGCGTCCACGGTCCGCAGAAAGTCCACCTACGAGTGCACGGGCCACTAGATACGCCAGAGCACGAGGGTGAGGGTTTTCGCAGTTCATTTTCTCTAACAAATTAGAGAGATGAGTCTCGTAATTGTGGGAGGTCAGGATGTTCTCTACGATGCCGCCTACTGTCAGTGCATTGACGTTGGAGTATGCAGGTGGAACTTACCAGCTATCCGAGCAGCTACTGCCATATTTGCACTAGCCATCCACTCCACTGGGTTTGTTTCTACCTCTGCTCCGACCTTGCCTTCTCCCGACTTATACCTGTCCATTTGCCATCGCCACGCATCGACAGCTCCTCTCAGCACTTCGTACGCCCCGACCGTACCCGCTTGTATACCTACCCGCTCAACTAGCTCCCAAACCATACGCGCTGTTTCCTTCTTCCCCTTGCTAAACAGCAGGAACGGGAAGAAACATTGCTCGAACACGGGCACGTCCTTGAAGTGGGAGAAGTGCTCAGCCAGGAAAGTGAGATGCGTGCGAATGAGCGCCCTCGACGGTGCGCTAGTAAGCGTTGCGGACACAGTAGAAACATAGGCCGTTTGTACGGCTGGCGTGGCGAGGAGAGAAAGGACAATTGCAGGTTGCGTATACAATGCGTCTACAACCGCCGCGCTAGAGTCGTGCGCGCGAGCTAGCAGCGCCGATTTGATAGATTCCTGTCGTTTAATTCATCACGTCAGTAAGTGGTAAAAATGCAGATGGGCAAACGTGATACCTCATCGACAGGCTCGGCTCCCCCCAAGGCGGACAAAAGGCCCTGAACGGCAATGACGCGGACGTTTTCATCCGCACTGGTCGACGCTAGCACCAGGTCCGCGCTCTTCTTGTTTTGTGATACACCACCATCCCCGAACGTGACTGATAGTGAGATAACCACCTGCTCGACTCCCTCTTTCGAGCCTTCACCCGCTTCCTGAATAACTACCTCGGAAGCAGTGCGCAGTGTGCCCGGGTGACGTTGTTGGATCGATGCTAGCAGTGTACGATATGTGGCTTCTTCAGGATTAGAGATGGCAGAAGCGAGGAGAAGAGAAGCGAGTGGGTTGAGAATGGCGGGCAGCGCAAGAGGCGTAGCGGCGAAAGTATGCAGAATGTCACGTGCCGTCGATTGTGGTAGCCTTCATTCGTGCAAGAGGGCTTTAGTATACGGTCCTTGCAGATGGAACGATGCTGGGGAAGGACATACCGAGTCACAAGCCCACTGAGCAGAGGCGTGAAAAACTTCTCAGATCCCATCCATTCTATCGCAGCCCCTACTTCCTTGCCAATATCCCTAGAAGATGCTAATATATCAGTTTTGCCTATAGACGGTAAGCTAGGGCACGCACGTCAGTTTGAGGATGTTTTTGATGATGTTCTCTCCCCAGGCTTCTACCTGACTTTGCGGCTCACAAACTGCCACTGCAGCTCTGAGGAACTGCCCAGTCGCAACTCGTGAAGCAACGCCAGCCATGGCACCGATAACGGCCTTGAGAGCGGCAGGCGCAAGGGTAATTTTTGCGGAGAGGGTGGATAGTAGGACATAGCTCCCAAGCTAATAGGCACCATTAGCTCACCAAGTCTCTGATGAACGGAAAAGGACGCACGACGACGTTCGGATCCGCAGACCCAGACGCTTTGAGCGCATCGACCAGCGGACCTAGGATGAGACCAACAACTCCCTCGTCCAGATCGATGCTTTTTGCGCGCACGATGTACGCATGCATCACGCCGATGTTGAACGCCAGCAGTGTTCGATGCGCGTACCCACCCTCATGCGCGCGGGGCAATAGGAGCGCTACAAACCGCGCAACAGGAGGTGCGGAAAGCATAGCAGTGACAAGAGCCGTACGCGGGAGATGTGAGGCATTGCCCTTGAAAGGGAGAAGGAAGGAAAATGTAGATTGAGGTCTGGGCGATTGTGTAATCTGGACTAAGCGTTACACAAGCGAAAACCGAGGGATGAACGCACGGAATATGAAGAATACTGAGCATCTTCGCGAAGTGCGGGGATTCGTGATAGGGTAGAAAGAGCGACAGGACGTCTTCTACATTGAATTCGTTTATTCTGTTCCATCGCCTTCTATTCAGTTTGCGTGTGGAGGGAAGCCTACTTGCACGAACCTGAATCTACGAACAAGCCATTCGAGAATCTTGCCAACCATCCCCTCCATGACCCATGGACCAAGCAGCCGCAGGAACGCAGCCAAGTTTTCGTTTAATTCGCCGGCACTGTCTTTGTTGAGCAACGTCCGATCAAGGTCCTTGATTGCATCGGAAAACAAGGCAGCCTCGTATTTCCTGCAGGCCGGCTGTACAGACTTAAGCTGCAAGAAGGCATTGGCAGCAAGGAAATGAATTGACTCGAGATCATGCGTCGAAGCTTGGGAAGGAGGGAACAGATATGATTCGGTGGGTTTGCGACGGGATGTCGAGAGCAAGGATGCATTCAAGGATGCATTTTGAGTGAGTTGAGCAGCGAGAGAGGACATGGCTCTCAGGCTGAGAAATCTTGACTAAGGGAGACAAGATGGAGGCCAATTGATCCCTTGAGTTGATATCGGGCTCCCAGAGGTTTACCAGCGACTTGACAAATTTTCAAATTGCCTTTTCGGTCGGCGTAGCACCTAGCGGGCCGCGTAGCCGCACCGATCGTCGGAAGTTCCCGCTCCGCCTCACATTCTGGAGCTTGAGCCTGCTTGACTCTGCTTGAGCGCCTGAGCTCGAAGTTACTGAGTTGCTGTCTCCTAAAATAGCATGCCTTCCTCAAATCTCCCTCCTCTCTCCTCAGACGGTGTGTTTTCAGTGTCTGCCTCTAGCGATATATCTGCGTCCAAGGAGACGGTCTGGAACATCTTGCTGGACTTTCCAAAGTATAAGGAATGGTGAGTGTTCATCTATAGGGTTAAGCCACCAATGGTGACCGATCAAAGGCGGAGGTGAACTAACATGATGCTCGTAGGAATCCCTTCACGTGTGTAGCTCGTTCCTATGGTATTGCTTTGAACCATAGTAATGCTGCACCAGACGTGGCCAGATCATAGTTGCCTCTACATCGTCCAAAACCCCTCTGCCAGACCAAACGCCAATGAACGGATCAATACTTCGCATGTATCCCGTTCACATCCCTCCTACGATGGACGATAAGTCTGTCTGGCTTGCGTCATCTTCAGTCGAACGTATCAGCGCCTTGGACAACGTCAATTTCCGAGCAGCATGGGTGAACGAGGCTATGCCTAGATGGCTTTTGTATACAGGTTAGGCCCTCAGATTATTCTTATCAATTGAATCTTACTTTCGTCTCGCAGAGCGGTGGCAGACGCTCACGACTGTGGAGCGTGACGGAGAGACTGTAACAAGATATGAGAGCTTATTGCTATTCTGGGGTATTTTGTCCTACCTAGTAAAAATGCTGATGCAAAGTGGATTGAAAAAATCATCACAAGCGATGGGGGAGGCTCTGAAGAAGAGAGCCGAAGAGGCAGAGTGACGCCTGTTCTTGGGCTCTCGTATACATGCACATCATGCACATACTCGTCAGTGTGCCAATGTCCTCTTGACATACCGCATGGTTACTAATTTCGCCTCTTCAAGTGAGCTAAACGAAAATTAACTTGTATGTCTACATGGCGCCTTGGATCAATTTATAACCAGTTGACCGAATGATATGACGGGATCCTGCATATTCCACATTGCCATCCCACCATGCTAATTTGGCGCCGTCAGACCTTTTAAACGCATTCTGTTTTGATAGCGCGCCCCAAGTGCGCCCTCATGACAATTCTAAGATACTAAGTCATGCGAGTCACCGTATGCAGGCAACAATCTGTAGTATATATGTGCTTCTTCCTGATGCATTATTTCCTTATCGTCGACAAAACGAGCGGTCTGTTTAGGACTTAGGCTTACTATCAACACGGCTACATGCACGTTAAATTAACAGGGTAGATGCCTGGAGCTAAGCATTGTTGAACGACATCGGTAGCTCGACTCGGAGGCACAGAGGATTAAATATATGGCAATATTCTAAATATTCATACAACAAGGGCCCAAATAGTAAAGATATAGAGTAAATATTGGTACAAAGGAGACTGAGATATGGGTCAGAGAGGACATGCAGGAACACCCTACTTGAGTACTGGTAAGTTTATACACGACGTCACAAGTATTTAGACTATTGATGCAATGCTAAGAGTTGGTGAATCTGGGGGATCATCCACAACACTCGCTGGCCGATGACTGTCGTCGAGAAAATGCCGCTGGGAATGCGGAGCGCCAGCTAGCAAAGGCTCTTGCGAGTTTGGTGATGTGGAACGTCCTGATTCGGACGACGCGATGGGCGACAGTTGGCCTGTGTGCGATTCGACACGCGCGCTTCCATTCGTGGGCGAGCACGCTATTTGAATATCTATTCGTGGAGTCGGAGACAAAGAAAGACTTGCTCTTCTTGGAGAGGGATGTGAAGACAGACTTTCCGAAGAGGAGTTTGTCATAGGAGCGCCAGAGAAAGGAAGACTGGCCAACGGGGAACTTATAACGGGAGCGTGGGCCAAGGGTAAATTGGCCAATGGGGAGCTGGCGATTGAGAAATGGTTCGAGGGCAGAATTGGCGATGCGAAGCTTGAAAAGGGGGCTCGATAAGACGGTAGAGTTACCATCGAAGAGTTTGCCGTATGTCGGTAAGGGGGCAGTAGACTCGACAGCGAGGAGCCTGATCTTTGCGAAGGTGCTGGAGAATTTACAGCAGGGGATGCGAATACGGAGAAACTCGTCGTCGGAGAGCCATACATTGGGGACTGATAGAGGGGTAGAGTGGTCATCGAGGCATGGTAGGACGAACCGGCTGGCAGAGAAGGCATTGGCCTCTGGTGCGAAATGGGAGTCATCATGTTCCTGATGCCACCCATGACTCCACTAGTCTCCTGCTCCCTCAACGATACAGATGGCTGCATAGATGGCGAGAATTGTAAGAGGGGCTCGCGAATGCTGCGAGTCATCTCCGCTTCTTCCTCGTCTTGATTTTGCATTTCATCGAACAAGGATTGAGTAAGAGCCGTGCGACTTATTGTCTCTGTGGATATGACGGGAAGGCTGCAAAGAATCTCATCCCATGCCATGACGTCTGCGAGTGCCAGGCCGATCCGTGCGCGATAATGTTCTAGCGTGCTCAACGCGCCGGCGGAGGCGAGCGTGGCCATGGTGTCTCTATCTGATGACCGAGCGGATTGTCGGAGCAGCAGAGTAAAAATCCAGAATAAATCACCAGCAACCTCTGTTGAAGCAGAGTTGCGAATGAGCTCCATGATCGTCGGGGCTTCAGTGAGAAGCCTTTGTCGGTGAGCAGTGCTCTGAGTGATGATAAGCAACACCGTAGAGACAAATCTCAACTAGGACGGCGTGGAATCTTTGTTTTGGCATAAAACAGCGATTAGGGCATTCACGGCATCCGGAGGGAAGGGGTCGCGCGGCGTGATGTTGAACATGATACTATTCGCGTCTGCATTGAAACCGAGCGCCGCTGATGTGGCTAGAGCTTGCAATCTAGTCACGACGTCGCCCTTCTCTTCATGTTGGAGAGAAGGGGCGAGGAGCAGAGGTAGCAACGATTGCACCGCAACCTTGTCGCTGAAGTCAGGTCCCTGTGAGGGGATATCTGTATCACATTCTCGGCAGAGCTCTTTGTAGAGCAGGTTGATCATATCTCTCGAGCCGGTATGATTCTTCAAAAAGTAGGAGAGTGCAGGTAGAAGAATAGATCGTATTTCTTCGAGATCAAGGTCATGTCGCACGGCACTCGCAGCAGCGAGGGCTGTCTCGAATCTGAGAGAAAGATCGTCCGCGGCGTCCGGTAGTTTATCAGCCTGGTGCACAGCTGCTAAGATGGAGAATGTCGACGCTAGCGCCAGACGAATGCCAGTGATAGAGTGATGTTGAGCCTGCTTGCGAATGCGAAGCAGCGGAAGCAGCATGTCCTCGATTGATATGTCCCCGCTGCCAGAAACAGCACAGATCCATGCCAATGGTGCAAACCCCAGAGTCTCGATGGCAATCTCAATGGCAACGTTATGCAAGAAGACACTGCCATCCAGATATCTACCAAGCAGGTGTACGATTTTGAGCATATTCTCAACAGAAGGCCTCGCTCTGATGACTTGCCCTGCTTGCTGAGAGTCATATCGCCCATCTCGTTCCTTGACAGAATGGAAGCGCGCAACCTCTCGCCGGTGGAGCAATCGCTGATAGTCGCAAAGGCCTAAAAGCGCGTAGTTGGGATTCGCGCTTGTCCCAAGAGTTTGTAGAAATATTGGGAGGGCAGGGTCCGCCAGTATGCTAGCGAACTCGCTGGGCCGTGTGGCTCGCGGGTCATCCAAAAAGTGCATCAGAGTGCGCGCATAGCGGGAGGCATGAGAAAGGGATATTTCATCGCGACAGGTGTACGAGGCCGCGTCTTGGTACTTCCAATCTGGGGAGAAGCAATTGCGAAGGCGCTCAAGCGCAAGCTTGGCAATGTTGGCTGCCTGGGCGGTATCGTAACCAACGAAGCCCCGGCGGAGGCCGGACATAGCTTGCAGGGAAGCGCTAGCAGACGCTGAGTTGCGCGTCGTTGCTAACCACATGAGTGCTCGGGTGGCGAGCAACTTTTCGGAGGTTGGCGTAGATTTCTTCTTCAGCGATTGGAAGCGGTGAAGATATGGGGCCACTCGAGTCCGAAAATACTCCGTCGCCGGTGTATTGTATGGACACTCTGGGTTTAGCATGGCCATGAAAGCGGTGAGGAAGTATACGCAACAAAGCATGGCCAAGATCACACAAAGGGCTGCGGATACTGCCGCATTAAGTTGCCAAACGAAAACAATGAGACCGGCGAGGAAGAGGAAAAGCGATACGTGCAGAACGGCTGGTAGGGCGACCATGACATATGGTAGTGACCATTTGTACAACGCATCGTATCGCCTCTGCCGTTCACAAGCTTTCTGGTGCGGATCGGCTTTCTGTTCCAGCAAGTAAGCCGTTAGCCATTGTTTGGCTAACATGGCAACCAGTACAGCTGAAAGACTCAGGCCAAGTGCCGCAAACCAGATGGTGTTCACGACTTGAGCCAATCGTGAGACTTGGTTTGCCATTATCTGATCTGGCGGGGGAACGCTAGCCATCCACGATGCGTTTCCGGCGTTAGACAACACGCTAAGTATGTGGGCGGTTAAAAGTGCGTTGACTTGCCCGTAGTCGGGTTGCAGAAGTGTGGCCGATTGTATCACGAAGGAAGTCACAACGGCTGAGAAGAGCGACGCCTGACCCTGGGGTGAGTAAGATGATTACGCAAACGAGTAGAGCACTAACAAATAGCAGGAGAACATCCAGATTCTTGTTCCACCTCTCAACCATCTCCACATCATAATCGGCAGCCGTGCTAACATATATCGCCCACACGCTCGATTCGTTCGATTGCTCCTCACCGAGCATCTCGATGCGCTCTTCACCTGTTAGACGATTCCGGGTTATTTCCAAAAAGGTGAAAGCAGTGATGCGAGAAGCTCACAAGCATGTAGCTGTTCGCGGACAGGATTCGTAGGAACATGACTCGGAGAGTTTACTTCGGGTGGGGCTTGAGGGTATGCGCCAGTGGCGCTCACATCACGCTATGAACAAATGTGAGTGTTGATCAGGCTATAGAATAAGAACATACCGGGGAGGGAGTATTATTGGCAGGAAAAGGGCGCTTGACATCCACATTGTGCTATATCCCGGAGTTAGAAGCAATTTGTATCTGCCAAGGTTCTATCGCGAACCGTAGTCGTTCTCGTCTCTTCATCTCCAGTAGGTTGGTCATGAAATTCCCGTATACCGCTCGGTGTGGCCCGCTCGTCGCCTAATTGGTTTTCGGGAGGTGGATCATATACAGCCTGTTCAAAGTCAATCGGTTGACGATTTCGATAACGATCACACTCACGAATATCTTTGCAGGTGCAGTTCCTACTTGGCCATTGCTCAAATGCAACAGTGTATACCATCCATCTGAGAGCACAGCTTTTCGTTTGATCCTGGCTATAGCTGAGCGCAATACGGATTGGCTTACTTTCATTCCGTTCGATCAGTCGTACAAGGTCACCCGATTTGATATTGAGCTGATCTGCACGCTCCGCGTGATATGAGCAGAGCGCTAGAAGGCGGTCATAGCCATCCGTGTATTCAGGAGGGTGTGCCAATCCATCTTCATCTTCGTCATGGACCATTATCTGAGTTCTGTCAAGAGCGCCTGCTCTTGCATGGCAGTCCGATTCAGAGTCCTGGTCGGAAGACATTCCCACAAGGTGGACCTCAGAGGCGAAAGCTACGAGAGTATTGATAGTGGAGGGGGGTATGGGCGGGATGGGAGGGGCTGCATGGATGCCTGGTCAGAAGCCTGAACGTGCATTGCCGCATTGCTGATCCTGGGTCGATGATATGAACGAGCTGTACAGCCGGGGTTCATTCATTTGTCAAGCGCCCAGGGCTGCACAGGTTGAAGTCAACATTGACTGAACCTTGAACGTTGATCAACAGAATGGCCGGCCGCCGCAGTAGACAAGTGGGCACAGCTCCGATTTACTAGGTATCGCAAAGTAATGGGGTTTCCCTTGAGTAACAATTCTTCTAAAGGCCAAACTTCGCATAGGCGGATTCCTACAGATATAAACAGAGGAGAGAGAGGGAGCCAGTAAAATATAGACTTGCAACTTTGCATAATATGTCCGAGACAGGTTCGGAATCGGCAAAATCCGTGTGGCACACTGCTGCACAAAAGTGCAATTTGGTGGCAGGCGAATTCTGACAGGCCACAGCGGAATCTGGTGGATTATGGTACAGTTGGCAAAATGTTTGTACTGTTACGAGATCCAGAGCTTTGCAGACACGCACATTGGGTATTTTCAGGGGAGCCCAACATATATTTTGGCAAGAAAAGGAGAAGAAAAAATTATTGAATGGTGAAATTGTGAATCAATAAGTCGGTGTTTGCAGATGGGGAGATATATTCTGAATCATGAGGCAGAAAGGGTTGACTACTTATATACACAGACCACCACGCGAGGGGGTGAAATAAATATCAGGCCATATCCTTGCCATATCCAATAGAAAATCAAATTCTGCCATATATCCCCCTTTCAAAGGATGGCATGCCGAAAATAAATGGAGTAAAAATAAACACCCGCTAGTGCCTGAACTAGACCAGACAGGACCAGACACTGACCAGACGCGGAGGTAGCATTAGCAAAGCTGTGCCTCGGTGTCGGTGGGCGTCCCCAGGCATCCTCATCCAGTTTAGCGCAGCGCGTACTACAAGTCAACATATACATTCCTTTCTACCCCTTCCCCTTCCCTCGCATGCCCTGCGTCTGATAATAACGCAATGTCCGCGACAAAACCACAAGCGATGAACTGGGCATCTTTGGCGGTGCTTGCTGCCTTCCTCCTGCCACTTTTACTCGAGGCAAAATGGCCCGCACTTCGCATAGAGCGATTCACACCAAGACAACTCATCTACTCCGGAAACTTCATACCTTTCCTGCTAGCCCCGTGGTCGTGGCCAGGACAAGCATCTGAAGTGCTTACGCGGCTTATCGAAGCCGTGCTTCTGTTACGCATACCAAGCACTGGGATATTCCAATGTTACGGCCTATGGATCTTTATCGCCTTAGCGCGAACTCTCTGCGGATTCTTGCTTACTCGCAGTGTAGGCTGGGCCTACCCCAAACTCTTCAACCACTACGCCCTATACGAGGTCGCAGGGGGCCTGGGACCAGCGCTGGTCGCTTACCTGGGATTGACGGGTGCCCGAGTGTGGATCGACTCTCTGCCCAGGCCATGTGGCAGGCACGCACAGGAGGATCGTGGCAGCTTCGTGGTGTTCGTAGTATGCGCCCTGCTATGCTGGATATCAGGAGCTCCTTGGACATACGCGCTCTCGATTGTGTGTATGTTTGGCATCGCGTTCATACGCTCTCTCCTATCCCGCGTCGGCCACACACGATACGACCACCCACTATCCCTGGATGCAGAAAAAACACAACCTCAACCTACTCGTTTGCGCGCCGTGTTCCAAACGGCGTGCTTGTGTCTGCTCATAATACCCCAGCCTGCACTCCTCAGCTCTCTGCTCAGCAGCTCCCCACCATTCCCATTCATGCCAAACTCCCCATACCCCCATACCCCCCTCCTAGAAATTGTAATATTGTCTCACCCACGTCCTAACGACAACGAAGCCGTCAGCGCCCCCATGATCATGACCCGTCCCAAAACCTCGACGCACAAAGTGCACCCCTCCATCCCCCCACCCACCTCAATCTTGTACACCACGATATCATCCTATCTCCCGTTCCTCGCATCGGAGCGCGAATCGCCAGCACGGCTCTCTGTGTTCACGCACACAAAGCAGCACCCTGCGTTCAAACAGGCCCAAAGCTGGCTCTCGCCCGACAGCATCCCGCAGCACACGAATATTCCCATCGAATTCTTCACAGATGTCGACGCGCATCCTGACGCGCACTCCAACCAGTATCTGCACCTCGCGGAGGCGCTGCGGTGGGCGCACGGCCGCGGGCACTCGCGCGGCGTAGGAAACTCAGGGCTCCCGCATGATGTGGCGGAGTGGGTCATGATCGTCGAAGACGACTTTGCGCTTTGCGGGAAGTGGGGATGGGGCGGGATCGTCAATGTGATGAAGGAGCTGGAGGCTGGGAGGTCGGTGGTGGACGGAAAGGAGACTCTGGCGAGATGGGGAGGGTTTGTAGGAACAGGCGGAAGGCAAGTTCTGTTCACTGCATCATCTGATATCAGCATTAATGACGATTCTTGCTTTTAGTGGATTAATAATACACCGGACGCTCCTCCCCACCCTATCCTTCGTTCTCCGCGCCCACGCCGCCATTGATACAAACCTGCCCCCACAAACACCACTCCGGCCCGCAGACCTCATAATACAGGACTGCCTCCTAGGCCGCGACCCACTCTGTCCCTCTCCTGGCCAGGATTCTTCTCTCCCTATCCCGCCACTATTCGACCAGTACACAAAGCAGCCCAGACCAGCGTTTCAGGGCCAGGGTGGTGGACCGCTGGTCATCACCTCGAAACTGGTGATGGACCACATCGGCAGTGCGGCGTCGACCATACCTGGGCGGTCGTACGAGGAGGGGAAGTGGCGGTGCGGGTGGCGGCACCCATTCCATGGCATGGAAGAGGTAGACGTTGTTATTGTCTGAACTGTCTATATTGCTTGAGTTTGGGCTGGACGCTTGCGGTCCCTTTCTTGATTACGGCGCGAAGACCATACGCGGACTTGTTTGTTACTGCAGTATTGTTTGTATCAATAGTGACGCTCGCTGACATATACATTTGCGCTGATGCATACGTATTACTCTACTTTTCTTGTTTGAAAACCCAATCGCATCGAATACTTACAGGACGGCAAGATGTATGAGAAAGACATCTCGCAGAGAATATATTGATACTGATAAAGTACCGGTACACAACCTCACACACATACAACTTACACGACTGTTCTCAGCATATCGTAGAAATAGTCCGTGTCTGCTCCTCTGGCAAGTGGAGTTATGCCCGTTTGCCAGCGGTTTGCGCCTTCTTCTTTGCATCCATTTCAGCATTTCTAGCTATAAGCGAGAAAGCAGATAAGCTTCTGCTACAGGAAGTGGTCACAAAGTGACGGAGAGCACACTAACCTTCCGCCTCGGCCTGTCGCTTCGCCGCAGCCTGCTCACGATCAGCCTTGATCTTCGCAAGCCGGCCGAGATCAGCTTTGGCCTGGTCGGTCTTGCCCTGTAGGTGGAGTTTCCAGTATCGGTCTTTCGCGTCAGCCTTCTCTTTTTCCTCTCTGCGGAAAGGTGAGCTAATGAGACAGAATCTGTGGGATATAACGCGAAATGGACGCACCTCTCCCTCCTGGTCAGCTCTCGGTCCTTGCCGAGATCGGTGATGTTTAGTTTCTTCGTGACATGATTAGGATTGATAAGATCTTCGTCGTCGTCCTCTTCCTCGTCATCAGAGCCTTTCTTCTTAGGCTGCGCCTTCGCATTCTGCTTCTTCTTCATCTCGCGGCGCTCTGCACGGGTCATCTCAGGCTCAGCGGAAGCCGAAGGCGCAGCCTCCTCCTCGGAAGACTCTTCCTCTTCCTCCTCTTCCTCCTCAGACTCTTCGTCAGAGTCCTCATCAGCATCGTCCTTCTTTCTGTAAATAACCACAATAGTTAGCACGAGATTAAGCAGCGACCGAGACGATCACGCGAGAAGTCCCGGCGTGATCGTCGTGGGCTCTTACCTCCTGTCTGTAGATACAGCGGTGCCATTCTCATCGAGCTCTAGGTGCTTGCTGCAATGGATTTGTGCCAGAAAGATCAGTAGATGATCAGATTATATACACTCAATGCACGCACCTGAAATTACGACCACCACCGCGCTTGGTCTTGAACTTTCCTATCAAAGTAGTTCGATCAGGGCATTACCCCAGGGTGCGTAGTGTCGCTTACCTCCTCGTCCTCTTGGTGGCATTGCAGATCGATATGTGGGGGATGACTATGGTGGAGAACAAGGGAGTCGGGACGAAGGTTACCATATCGGGACGCCGTACAGCATACGGCTGATAAGTCGGTACCGCAAAAGACACGAAAGACTCTGGAGTGGTGAATTACATTGCGTGAATATCTTTGCCGAAAATATGCAATATGATGAAGTAAAACAAATACAAGAGCCTCAACGATGGCGACTGGGGTCAATGAGATCCAACTCCCTGGTATCTACACCCTCAAAAGATTTATTCCTGATGGTTCGTGTGCCAATCTCTGCCTTCGCATACCATAGGTGCAGCAGATGCAGGCAATCCTTAGCCTGTCACAGAGTCATCAAACCGTTCCAGTTGAGAAACGGGGACTTAGTGGGTACTCACAACAATGAAAATACCCAGCCCAATAGAATTTCTCCACCACACGGGGTCACATTCCGTCCATGTTCGCGTACCTTTAAACGCGACGCTCACGATCAAGCGCGCCGCTACGCTGATCTGGCTCGGAATGCTCAGCTTTGACCAATTGTCGGAGTAGCTCCATGGCCCCAAAGGTGGTGGGACCACTCCGTGGTTCGGGCGCACCGCAAGGAACCGACGAAGGAGCGACGAATGCGCCGAGAGGCGGAAGAGGAGGGAGCCCATGAACGAGGAGATGCTGGGCATGATAAGAGCACCGCCAACGAGGCGCCCAAGCGACGAGCCCGTGATGTGAATCGTGCCTTCTGCTGCGAGCGCCAGAGCGTCGTCACCTTCCCGTGGTTGATTCTGTTGATTCGGCGGGGGTGCATTAGCGTTGCGATTGCGTGCCTCAATGTTGGCGCCTATGCGCAATGGGAAGGGTCCGTTGAGGTTGAAGATGTAGCGCATGACTTGGGGGCGCTGGCTCGGACTGGTGCTCAGTACCCAGTGTGAAAAGCGGGCGAAGGCGCGTCGGTACATGGAGCGGATGAAGGGAAGGATGAACAGCCCGATGAACGCGGGTGAGGGTGGCCAGGTGGACCAGGAATAATGCGGGCTGTTGGAAACAGGGCGCCAGCTGTTAATGAGGGAGATTTCTCGGTGCGCGACAGGCGTTGAGGAGGGCCACGCGAGGAGGATGGGCAAGATGGGCATAATTGCGGTTGGCAAAGGCGTTCGCGAGAGGATCAATGAAATAGGTATCAGGGGAAGGTTGAAGAAGGCATGCCATGGCCACACAGAGGGGTCCTCAGTGAGCAAAATATCAAACATTCTATGATAATATGAGCTGGGCACAATATTCAGAAGAAAATACACACTCTTTGCCAAGAATCTCCTTCAAGGCATAAGCACCGTAAGCCGTGCTGATGATATACACCCCTAAAGCGAGATCAGCACCAGTGAAGCAACGGAGGGATGTCACGCACCTGTGCCAAAGGAGACCAATACCGCACCGAGGCCTGCTGCTGTCACCATTCTTCC